>CAWUFW010020187.1:0-159646 GCA_963921515.1 Calotriton arnoldi
AGTTACGTATTGCTCATGGCTTGGCAGTTCGGGCTGGACTGTTCCCATGAGGCACAGGGTCAGACTGATTTGCATATGGCCATGTCTGAACTGGGGTGGTGGAGTGAGCTAAAGAATGATGATGGATTAAACCCAGATCAGTTGACTGGGGGTGAGTGTTTGATTAGCTCAAGCGCTCCGTCCATCATCCCCTTTGGTATCGCTTGTTCGCCTCTAAGTTGGCAGGGTATGCCCAGACGTGGGTCCCTTGCTCACTTTGCCACTGGATTCAAGCTAGCCTGGCTGATGACGGCTGAATAGCCAGAAACCGGTCCCAGGATGCTTGTTTCCGGTCCAGGGAAGACATGGCTTGGCAGTTCGGGCTGGACTGTTCCCATGAGGCACAGGGTCAGACTGATTTGCATATGGCCATGTCTGAACTGGGGTGGTGGAGTGAGCTAAAGAATGATGATGGATTAAACCCAGATCAGTTGACTGGGGGTGAGTGTTTGATTAGCTCAAGCGCTCCGTCCATCATCCCTTTGGTATCGCTTGTTCGCCCTAAGTTGGCAGGGTATGCCCAGACGTGGGTCCCTTGCTCACTTTGCCACTGGATTCAAGCTAGCCTGGCTGATGACGGCTGAATAGCCAGAAACCGGTCCCAGGATGCTTGTTTCCGGTCCAGGGAAGACATGGCTTGGCAGTTCGGGCTGGACTGTTCCCATGAGGCACAGGGTCAGACTGATTTGCATATGGCCATGTCTGAACTGGGGTGGTGGAGTGAGCTAAAGAATGATGATGGATTAAACCCAGATCAGTTGACTGGGGGTGAGTGTTTGATTAGCTCAAGCGCTCCGTCCATCATCCCCTTGGTATCGCTTTGTTCGCCCCTAAGTTGGCAGGGTATGCCCAGACGTGGGTCCCTTGCTCACTTTGCCACTGGATTCAAGCTAGCCTGGCTGATGACGGCTGAATAGCCAGAAACCGGTCCCAGGATGCTTGTTTCCGGTCCAGGGAAGACATGGCTTGGCAGTTCGGGCTGACTGTTCCCATGAGGCACAGGGTCAGACTGATTTGCATATGGCCATGTCTGAACTGGGGTGGTGGAGTGAGCTAAAGAATGATGATGGATTAAACCCAGATCAGTTGACTGGGGGTGAGTGTTTGATTAGCTCAAGCGCTCCGTCCATCATCCCCTTTGGTATCGCTTTGTTCGCCCCTAAGTTGGCAGGGTATGCCCAGACGTGGGTCCCTTGCTCACTTTGCCACTGGATTCAAGCTAGCCTGGCTGATGACGGCTGAATAGCCAGAAACCGGTCCCAGGATGCTTGTTTCCGGTCCAGGGAAGACATGGCTTGGCAGTTCGGGCTGGACTGTTCCCATGAGGCACAGGGTCAGACTGATTTGCATATGGCCATGTCTGAACTGGGGTGGTGGAGTGAGCTAAAGAATGATGATGGATTAAACCCAGATCAGTTGACTGGGGGTGAGTGTTTGATTAGCTCAAGCGCTCCGTCCATCATCCCCTTTGGTATCGCTTTGTTCGCCCTAAGTTGGCAGGGTATGCCCAGACGTGGGTCCCTTGCTCACTTTGCCACTGGATTCAAGCTAGCCTGGCTGATGACGGCTGAATAGCCAGAAACCGGTCCCAGGATGCTTGTTTCCGGTCCAGGGAAGACATGGCTTGGCAGTTCGGGCTGGACTGTTCCCATGAGGCACAGGGTCAGACTGATTTGCATATGGCCATGTCTGAACTGGGGTGGTGGAGTGAGCTAAAGAATGATGATGGATTAAACCCAGATCAGTTGACTGGGGGTGAGTGTTTGATTAGCTCAAGCGCTCCGTCCATCATCCCTTTGGTATCGCTTGTTCGCCCTAAGTTGGCAGGGTATGCCCAGACGTGGGTCCCTTGCTCACTTTGCCACTGGATTCAAGCTAGCCTGGCTGATGACGGCTGAATAGCCAGAAACCGGTCCCAGGATGCTTGTTTCCGGTCCAGGGAAGACATGGCTTGGCAGTTCGGGCTGGACTGTTCCCATGAGGCACAGGGTCAGACTGATTTGCATATGGCCATGTCTGAACTGGGGTGGTGGAGTGAGCTAAAGAATGATGATGGATTAAACCCAGATCAGTTGACTGGGGGTGAGTGTTTGATTAGCTCAAGCGCTCCGTCCATCATCCCCTTTGGTATCGCTTTGTTCGCCCTAAGTTGGCAGGGTATGCCCAGACGTGGGTCCCTTGCTCACTTTGCCACTGGATTCAAGCTAGCCTGGCTGATGACGGCTGAATAGCCAGAAACCGGTCCCAGGATGCTTGTTTCCGGTCCAGGGAAGACATGGCTTGGCAGTTCGGGCTGGACTGTTCCCATGAGGCACAGGGTCAGACTGATTTGCATATGGCCATGTCTGAACTGGGGTGGTGGAGTGAGCTAAAGAATGATGATGGATTAAACCCAGATCAGTTGACTGGGGGTGAGTGTTTGATTAGCTCAAGCGCTCCGTCCATCATCCCCTTTGGTATCGCTTTGTTCGCCCCTAAGTTGGCAGGGTATGCCCAGACGTGGGTCCCTTGCTCACTTTGCCACTGGATTCAAGCTAGCCTGGCTGATGACGGCTGAATAGCCAGAAACCGGTCCCAGGATGCTTGTTTCCGGTCCAGGGAAGACATGGCTTGGCAGTTCGGGCTGGACTGTTCCCATGAGGCACAGGGTCAGACTGATTTGCATATGGCCATGTCTGAACTGGGGTGGTGGAGTGAGCTAAAGAATGATGATGGATTAAACCCAGATCAGTTGACTGGGGGTGAGTGTTTGATTAGCTCAAGCGCTCCGTCCATCATCCCCTTTGGTATCGCTTTGTTCGCCCTAAGTTGGCAGGGTATGCCCAGACGTGGGTCCCTTGCTCACTTTGCCACTGGATTCAAGCTAGCCTGGCTGATGACGGCTGAATAGCCAGAAACCGGTCCCAGGATGCTTGTTTCCGGTCCAGGGAAGACATGGCTTGGCAGTTCGGGCTGGACTGTTCCCATGAGGCACAGGGTCAGACTGATTTGCATATGGCCATGTCTGAACTGGGGTGGTGGAGTGAGCTAAAGAATGATGATGGATTAAACCCAGATCAGTTGACTGGGGGTGAGTGTTTGATTAGCTCAAGCGCTCCGTCCATCATCCCCTTTGGTATCGCTTTGTTCGCCCTAAGTTGGCAGGGTATGCCCAGACGTGGGTCCCTTGCTCACTTTGCCACTGGATTCAAGCTAGCCTGGCTGATGACGGCTGAATAGCCAGAAACCGGTCCCAGGATGCTTGTTTCCGGTCCAGGGAAGACATGGCTTGGCAGTTCGGGCTGGACTGTTCCCATGAGGCACAGGGTCAGACTGATTTGCATATGGCCATGTCTGAACTGGGGTGGTGGAGTGAGCTAAAGAATGATGATGGATTAAACCCAGATCAGTTGACTGGGGGTGAGTGTTTGATTAGCTCAAGCGCTCCGTCCATCATCCCCTTTGGTATCGCTTTGTTCGCCCTAAGTTGGCAGGGTATGCCCAGACGTGGGTCCCTTGCTCACTTTGCCACTGGATTCAAGCTAGCCTGGCTGATGACGGCTGAATAGCCAGAAACCGGTCCCAGGATGCTTGTTTCCGGTCCAGGGAAGACATGGCTTGGCAGTTCGGGCTGGACTGTTCCCATGAGGCACAGGGTCAGACTGATTTGCATATGGCCATGTCTGAACTGGGGTGGTGGAGTGAGCTAAAGAATGATGATGGATTAAACCCAGATCAGTTGACTGGGGGTGAGTGTTTGATTAGCTCAAGCGCTCCGTCCATCATCCCCTTTGGTATCGCTTTGTTCGCCCTAAGTTGGCAGGGTATGCCCAGACGTGGGTCCCTTGCTCACTTTGCCACTGGATTCAAGCTAGCCTGGCTGATGACGGCTGAATAGCCAGAAACCGGTCCCAGGATGCTTGTTTCCGGTCCAGGGAAGACATGGCTTGGCAGTTCGGGCTGGACTGTTCCCATGAGGCACAGGGTCAGACTGATTTGCATATGGCCATGTCTGAACTGGGGTGGTGGAGTGAGCTAAAGAATGATGATGGATTAAACCCAGATCAGTTGACTGGGGGTGAGTGTTTGATTAGCTCAAGCGCTCCGTCCATCATCCCCTTTGGTATCGCTTTGTTCGCCCTAAGTTGGCAGGGTATGCCCAGACGTGGGTCCCTTGCTCACTTTGCCACTGGATTCAAGCTAGCCTGGCTGATGACGGCTGAATAGCCAGAAACCGGTCCCAGGATGCTTGTTTCCGGTCCAGGGAAGACATGGCTTGGCAGTTCGGGCTGGACTGTTCCCATGAGGCACAGGGTCAGACTGATTTGCATATGGCCATGTCTGAACTGGGGTGGTGGAGTGAGCTAAAGAATGATGATGGATTAAACCCAGATCAGTTGACTGGGGGTGAGTGTTTGATTAGCTCAAGCGCTCCGTCCATCATCCCCTTTGGTATCGCTTTGTTCGCCTCTAAGTTGGCAGGGTATGCCCAGACGTGGGTCCCTTGCTCACTTTGCCACTGGATTCAAGCTAGCCTGGCTGATGACGGCTGAATAGCCAGAAACCGGTCCCAGGATGCTTGTTTCCGGTCCAGGGAAGACATGGCTTGGCAGTTCGGGCTGGACTGTTCCCATGAGGCACAGGGTCAGACTGATTTGCATATGGCCATGTCTGAACTGGGGTGGTGGAGTGAGCTAAAGAATGATGATGGATTAAACCCAGATCAGTTGACTGGGGGTGAGTGTTTGATTAGCTCAAGCGCTCCGTCCATCATCCCCTTTGGTATCGCTTTGTTCGCCCTAAGTTGGCAGGGTATGCCCAGACGTGGGTCCCTTGCTCACTTTGCCACTGGATTCAAGCTAGCCTGGCTGATGACGGCTGAATAGCCAGAAACCGGTCCCAGGATGCTTGTTTCCGGTCCAGGGAAGACATGGCTTGGCAGTTCGGGCTGGACTGTTCCCATGAGGCACAGGGTCAGACTGATTTGCATATGGCCATGTCTGAACTGGGGTGGTGGAGTGAGCTAAAGAATGATGATGGATTAAACCCAGATCAGTTGACTGGGGGTGAGTGTTTGATTAGCTCAAGCGCTCCGTCCATCATCCCCTTTGGTATCGCTTTGTTCGCCCTAAGTTGGCAGGGTATGCCCAGACGTGGGTCCCTTGCTCACTTTGCCACTGGATTCAAGCTAGCCTGGCTGATGACGGCTGAATAGCCAGAAACCGGTCCCAGGATGCTTGTTTCCGGTCCAGGGAAGACATGGCTTGGCAGTTCGGGCTGGACTGTTCCCATGAGGCACAGGGTCAGACTGATTTGCATATGGCCATGTCTGAACTGGGGTGGTGGAGTGAGCTAAAGAATGATGATGGATTAAACCCAGATCAGTTGACTGGGGGTGAGTGTTTGATTAGCTCAAGCGCTCCGTCCATCATCCCCTTTGGTATCGCTTTGTTCGCCCTAAGTTGGCAGGGTATGCCCAGACGTGGGTCCCTTGCTCACTTTGCCACTGGATTCAAGCTAGCCTGGCTGATGACGGCTGAATAGCCAGAAACCGGTCCCAGGATGCTTGTTTCCGGTCCAGGGAAGACATGGCTTGGCAGTTCGGGCTGGACTGTTCCCATGAGGCACAGGGTCAGACTGATTTGCATATGGCCATGTCTGAACTGGGGTGGTGGAGTGAGCTAAAGAATGATGATGGATTAAACCCAGATCAGTTGACTGGGGGTGAGTGTTTGATTAGCTCAAGCGCTCCGTCCATCATCCCCTTTGGTATCGCTTTGTTCGCCCTAAGTTGGCAGGGTATGCCCAGACGTGGGTCCCTTGCTCACTTTGCCACTGGATTCAAGCTAGCCTGGCTGATGACGGCTGAATAGCCAGAAACCGGTCCCAGGATGCTTGTTTCCGGTCCAGGGAAGACATGGCTTGGCAGTTCGGGCTGGACTGTTCCCATGAGGCACAGGGTCAGACTGATTTGCATATGGCCATGTCTGAACTGGGGTGGTGGAGTGAGCTAAAGAATGATGATGGATTAAACCCAGATCAGTTGACTGGGGGTGAGTGTTTGATTAGCTCAAGCGCTCCGTCCATCATCCCCTTTGGTATCGCTTTGTTCGCCCTAAGTTGGCAGGGTATGCCCAGACGTGGGTCCCTTGCTCACTTTGCCACTGGATTCAAGCTAGCCTGGCTGATGACGGCTGAATAGCCAGAAACCGGTCCCAGGATGCTTGTTTCCGGTCCAGGGAAGACATGGCTTGGCAGTTCGGGCTGGACTGTTCCCATGAGGCACAGGGTCAGACTGATTTGCATATGGCCATGTCTGAACTGGGGTGGTGGAGTGAGCTAAAGAATGATGATGGATTAAACCCAGATCAGTTGACTGGGGGTGAGTGTTTGATTAGCTCAAGCGCTCCGTCCATCATCCCCTTTGGTATCGCTTTGTTCGCCCTAAGTTGGCAGGGTATGCCCAGACGTGGGTCCCTTGCTCACTTTGCCACTGGATTCAAGCTAGCCTGGCTGATGACGGCTGAATAGCCAGAAACCGGTCCCAGGATGCTTGTTTCCGGTCCAGGGAAGACATGGCTTGGCAGTTCGGGCTGGACTGTTCCCATGAGGCACAGGGTCAGACTGATTTGCATATGGCCATGTCTGAACTGGGGTGGTGGAGTGAGCTAAAGAATGATGATGGATTAAACCCAGATCAGTTGACTGGGGGTGAGTGTTTGATTAGCTCAAGCGCTCCGTCCATCATCCCCTTTGGTATCGCTTTGTTCGCCCTAAGTTGGCAGGGTATGCCCAGACGTGGGTCCCTTGCTCACTTTGCCACTGGATTCAAGCTAGCCTGGCTGATGACGGCTGAATAGCCAGAAACCGGTCCCAGGATGCTTGTTTCCGGTCCAGGGAAGACATGGCTTGGCAGTTCGGGCTGGACTGTTCCCATGAGGCACAGGGTCAGACTGATTTGCATATGGCCATGTCTGAACTGGGGTGGTGGAGTGAGCTAAAGAATGATGATGGATTAAACCCAGATCAGTTGACTGGGGGTGAGTGTTTGATTAGCTCAAGCGCTCCGTCCATCATCCCCTTTGGTATCGCTTTGTTCGCCCTAAGTTGGCAGGGTATGCCCAGACGTGGGTCCCTTGCTCACTTTGCCACTGGATTCAAGCTAGCCTGGCTGATGACGGCTGAATAGCCAGAAACCGGTCCCAGGATGCTTGTTTCCGGTCCAGGGAAGACATGGCTTGGCAGTTCGGGCTGGACTGTTCCCATGAGGCACAGGGTCAGACTGATTTGCATATGGCCATGTCTGAACTGGGGTGGTGGAGTGAGCTAAAGAATGATGATGGATTAAACCCAGATCAGTTGACTGGGGGTGAGTGTTTGATTAGCTCAAGCGCTCCGTCCATCATCCCCTTTGGTATCGCTTTGTTCGCCCTAAGTTGGCAGGGTATGCCCAGACGTGGGTCCCTTGCTCACTTTGCCACTGGATTCAAGCTAGCCTGGCTGATGACGGCTGAATAGCCAGAAACCGGTCCCAGGATGCTTGTTTCCGGTCCAGGGAAGACATGGCTTGGCAGTTCGGGCTGGACTGTTCCCATGAGGCACAGGGTCAGACTGATTTGCATATGGCCATGTCTGAACTGGGGTGGTGGAGTGAGCTAAAGAATGATGATGGATTAAACCCAGATCAGTTGACTGGGGGTGAGTGTTTGATTAGCTCAAGCGCTCCGTCCATCATCCCCTTTGGTATCGCTTGTTCGCCCTAAGTTGGCAGGGTATGCCCAGACGTGGGTCCCTTGCTCACTTTGCCACTGGATTCAAGCTAGCCTGGCTGATGACGGCTGAATAGCCAGAAACCGGTCCCAGGATGCTTGTTTCCGGTCCAGGGAAGACATGGCTTGGCAGTTCGGGCTGGACTGTTCCCATGAGGCACAGGGTCAGACTGATTTGCATATGGCCATGTCTGAACTGGGGTGGTGGAGTGAGCTAAAGAATGATGATGGATTAAACCCAGATCAGTTGACTGGGGGTGAGTGTTTGATTAGCTCAAGCGCTCCGTCCATCATCCCCTTTGGTATCGCTTTGTTCGCCTCTAAGTTGGCAGGGTATGCCCAGACGTGGGTCCCTTGCTCACTTTGCCACTGGATTCAAGCTAGCCTGGCTGATGACGGCTGAATAGCCAGAAACCGGTCCCAGGATGCTTGTTTCCGGTCCAGGGAAGACATGGCTTGGCAGTTCGGGCTGGACTGTTCCCATGAGGCACAGGGTCAGACTGATTTGCATATGGCCATGTCTGAACTGGGGTGGTGGAGTGAGCTAAAGAATGATGATGGATTAAACCCAGATCAGTTGACTGGGGGTGAGTGTTTGATTAGCTCAAGCGCTCCGTCCATCATCCCCTTTGGTATCGCTGTGTTCGCCCTAAGTTGGCAGGGTATGCCCAGACGTGGGTCCCTTGCTCACTTTGCCACTGGATTCAAGCTAGCCTGGCTGATGACGGCTGAATAGCCAGAAACCGGTCCCAGGATGCTTGTTTCCGGTCCAGGGAAGACATGGCTTGGCAGTTCGGGCTGGACTGTTCCCATGAGGCACAGGGTCAGACTGATTTGCATATGGCCATGTCTGAACTGGGGGTGGTGGAGTGAGCTAAAGAATGATGATGGATTAAACCCAGATCAGTTGACTGGGGGTGAGTGTTTGATTAGCTCAAGCGCTCCGTCCATCATCCCCTTTGGTATCGCTTTGTTCGCCCTAAGTTGGCAGGGTATGCCCAGACGTGGGTCCCTTGCTCACTTTGCCACTGGATTCAAGCTAGCCTGGCTGATGACGGCTGAATAGCCAGAAACCGGTCCCAGGATGCTTGTTTCCGGTCCAGGGAAGACATGGCTTGGCAGTTCGGGCTGGACTGTTCCCATGAGGCACAGGGTCAGACTGATTTGCATATGGCCATGTCTGAACTGGGGTGGTGGAGTGAGCTAAAGAATGATGATGGATTAAACCCAGATCAGTTGACTGGGGGTGAGTGTTTGATTAGCTCAAGCGCTCCGTCCATCATCCCCTTTGGTATCGCTTTGTTCGCCCTAAGTTGGCAGGGTATGCCCAGACGTGGGTCCCTTGCTCACTTTGCCACTGGATTCAAGCTAGCCTGGCTGATGACGGCTGAATAGCCAGAAACCGGTCCCAGGATGCTTGTTTCCGGTCCAGGGAAGACATGGCTTGGCAGTTCGGGCTGGACTGTTCCCATGAGGCACAGGGTCAGACTGATTTGCATATGGCCATGTCTGAACTGGGGTGGTGGAGTGAGCTAAAGAATGATGATGGATTAAACCCAGATCAGTTGACTGGGGGTGAGTGTTTGATTAGCTCAAGCGCTCCGTCCATCATCCCCTTTGGTATCGCTTGTTCGCCTCTAAGTTGGCAGGGTATGCCCAGACGTGGGTCCCTTGCTCACTTTGCCACTGGATTCAAGCTAGCCTGGCTGATGACGGCTGAATAGCCAGAAACCGGTCCCAGGATGCTTGTTTCCGGTCCAGGGAAGACATGGCTTGGCAGTTCGGGCTGGACTGTTCCCATGAGGCACAGGGTCAGACTGATTTGCATATGGCCATGTCTGAACTGGGGTGGTGGAGTGAGCTAAAGAATGATGATGGATTAAACCCAGATCAGTTGACTGGGGGTGAGTGTTTGATTAGCTCAAGCGCTCCGTCCATCATCCCCTTTGGTATCGCTTTGTTCGCCCCTAAGTTGGCAGGGTATGCCCAGACGTGGGTCCCTTGCTCACTTTGCCACTGGATTCAAGCTAGCCTGGCTGATGACGGCTGAATAGCCAGAAACCGGTCCCAGGATGCTTGTTTCCGGTCCAGGGAAGACATGGCTTGGCAGTTCGGGCTGGACTGTTCCCATGAGGCACAGGGTCAGACTGATTTGCATATGGCCATGTCTGAACTGGGGTGGTGGAGTGAGCTAAAGAATGATGATGGATTAAACCCAGATCAGTTGACTGGGGGTGAGTGTTTGATTAGCTCAAGCGCTCCGTCCATCATCCCCTTTGGTATCGCTTTGTTCGCCTCTAAGTTGGCAGGGTATGCCCAGACGTGGGTCCCTTGCTCACTTTGCCACTGGATTCAAGCTAGCCTGGCTGATGACGGCTGAATAGCCAGAAACCGGTCCCAGGATGCTTGTTTCCGGTCCAGGGAAGACATGGCTTGGCAGTTCGGGCTGGACTGTTCCCATGAGGCACAGGGTCAGACTGATTTGCATATGGCCATGTCTGAACTGGGGTGGTGGAGTGAGCTAAAGAATGATGATGGATTAAACCCAGATCAGTTGACTGGGGGTGAGTGTTTGATTAGCTCAAGCGCTCCGTCCATCATCCCCTTTGGTATCGCTTTGTTCGCCCTAAGTTGGCAGGGTATGCCCAGACGTGGGTCCCTTGCTCACTTTGCCACTGGATTCAAGCTAGCCTGGCTGATGACGGCTGAATAGCCAGAAACCGGTCCCAGGATGCTTGTTTCCGGTCCAGGGAAGACATGGCTTGGCAGTTCGGGCTGGACTGTTCCCATGAGGCACAGGGTCAGACTGATTTGCATATGGCCATGTCTGAACTGGGGTGGTGGAGTGAGCTAAAGAATGATGATGGATTAAACCCAGATCAGTTGACTGGGGGTGAGTGTTTGATTAGCTCAAGCGCTCCGTCCATCATCCCCTTTGGTATCGCTTTGTTCGCCCTAAGTTGGCAGGGTATGCCCAGACGTGGGTCCCTTGCTCACTTTGCCACTGGATTCAAGCTAGCCTGGCTGATGACGGCTGAATAGCCAGAAACCGGTCCCAGGATGCTTGTTTCCGGTCCAGGGAAGACATGGCTTGGCAGTTCGGGCTGGACTGTTCCCATGAGGCACAGGGTCAGACTGATTTGCATATGGCCATGTCTGAACTGGGGTGGTGGAGTGAGCTAAAGAATGATGATGGATTAAACCCAGATCAGTTGACTGGGGGTGAGTGTTTGATTAGCTCAAGCGCTCCGTCCATCATCCCCTTTGGTATCGCTTTGTTCGCCCCTAAGTTGGCAGGGTATGCCCAGACGTGGGTCCCTTGCTCACTTTGCCACTGGATTCAAGCTAGCCTGGCTGATGACGGCTGAATAGCCAGAAACCGGTCCCAGGATGCTTGTTTCCAGTCCAGGGAAGACATGGCTTGGCAGTTCGGGCTGGACTGTTCCCATGAGGCACAGGGTCAGACTGATTTGCATATGGCCATGTCTGAACTGGGGTGGTGGAGTGAGCTAAAGAATGATGATGGATTAAACCCAGATCAGTTGACTGGGGGTGAGTGTTTGATTAGCTCAAGCGCTCCGTCCATCATCCCCTCTGGTATCGGGAGATACCTCAGAGCCCTCTACGGAGGGACTAAACAAAATTACTGAGGTCCGTCCTGTGGACAGTGGTGCAGCTCTGGCACATAGCGACGACAGCACTGGGGTGGAAAAATTCAATCAGGCGGGCAACTCCGCTTTGGGATGCTGATATTTTGGGTACACTGCGGTCACAGCCACGATTTGACAAGTGGGACCTCATACGACTTTCCAGGGTGGGGGAAGTTTGGACCCAGGGTTATGTCATCCCCTTGTCTGATCTGCAATGAGAGTACCAGCTAGCACCCACTGAGACATACAGATACATGCAACTCCGACATGCACTTAGAGCGGTGGCGGGGGGCTGACCTCCCCACTAGAGAATAGGCTACTAGACAAATTCATGCCCGAAAGGCTACATCATTGACTAATAAAAAAGTTACTGAACAATACGCCAGATGTCTTAAAACACATACGAGAGCAGTGGAACTGAGAGCTAGAAGGGATGGAAGATGATGAGTAGACAGAGGTCCTAGCATCCCTCAGGGAAGTAGCCGTACGCTCAGGGTTTACACTGGCCCAGCTGAGAATCCTCCATCACTCATACTACTCCCGAATAACAAAGGTGAAGATGGGGAGGACTGCGTATGGACTCTGTCTACATGGGTCTGGGCTGACAGGAACCTTTTTCCACATTCTCTGTGAATGCCCAAAGATACAGGGATTCTGGACTGCAGTAGGTGAATGTATGGGTGAGGTGGGGGAAGGAGGCATACGTGTCTCTGCAAAGTGGTGTATGCTAAATATTTGGGGGGATACAGACATCGGCCGAACGTAATGGACTTGGATGACATTAGGCCTGGCAGTAGCGAAGAGGAAATTAGCGCAAGCAAGGGGAGCCGAACAGACTCCGGTGCTGGAGTTCTGGAAGCGAGACATGGACTGGTGTATGCAGGCAGAGAGGGTTGTGTACGAAGGCAGAGGGTGTCCATAGAAATGGGGTAGTCTGGAACAATTGGAATATCTATAGGGGCAGAATATGTGGAGACCTTGCCCTACCTAGTGCCTTTGTGGCACATCCAGGGACCACTATGAGTGCAACAGAGGCCGTGAGAGGAAGGGAGGGGAGGCAAGGGCGTGATGGAAAGAGCACTCAATAAGATTGTAAGATATGCATCAGTGCTATGTTTCAATAGTGATGTAACATTCAAAATGTCAATAGAAAGATATGTTAAAATTAAAAACAAAATAACGTAGTAATCTGGAGCTATACATGAACCCATGCTAAGGTACCATGAAACCCTTTTTCTCTCATATACTCACTTGGGAATGATTTCAAAGAGCACGGCTTGAGGTTACATCCACTTGCATTGATCTACATTGTACAACAGAATTTCACATGTATGTGTCCCTCCTGATGTTGTTTGTTTCAAGTCACTGCAGCACATAAGAATCTGTCATAACAAGACAGTTAGCTCGGGGATGCGGATGACGTGACCTCACGCACGTTGCCGCAGCGTCTCCTGACTCGCCGATGCTCCGCCCACGAAGAGGAGTTCGGAGCTCTGATGGAGTAACTGTCGATCCCCGCTGATCTCCGCTGCCGTCGTTGCCGTTTCTGTCCCCGTTTTGGAGAAATCTCTTTTGAAGGATTGTGGTATTGGCGATAACTACTACGAGCTCTGCAAGACTTTCCTCGTTGCAGCCGGCTCCCGGTAATCTTACGCAGTGGGAGAGATGCGGAAGACCCGTGAGGCTGTAAACTCAGGCAGGCTTTTTTGTGGTAAGCGCTTAGTGCTTAGTGCTGCCTATCTGCCTGCCTGTCTGCCTGCCGGGCAATACAGGACTTTGCATTTGGCGTTGGCATTTGGAGTGTTTGGAGTGTCTTGGAGCTTTAGAGAGGATTTTGGGTGAAATTTGCGAGGGACGTTGAAGCTGGGTGTTGTGTTGCGTGGTCGCACTGCCACGTTGTCACGCTGCCTCACGGAGATCTCCTAGAGCATAACTGGCTGGTTGACTTAAAAATGCGAAATAAACAGTCCAAAGTAGTAGCTGGGAGAGAGTTTCTGAAATCTGGCCAATCACCGACACCTGTGTTAGCACCCAAGGAAGTCAGAAGAGGGAGAAGAAACGCTCAGCAGAGATTAGATTTTAAAGCAAAAAGCACAAGTTACTAACTTGTGTAATGATATATCTGTAAGGAGACAGTAGTTAGTGACAGATTCTTACCTTAGAATAGCCCCAGGCGTCAGACTGGATCCGGAAAGTTTTTGCGTAGCAGTACCCTTGCGCGTCGGTAGGCGGTGTCGTGCGGCTCCGCGTCCGTCGTCGGCGTCGTGATCGCCGGGATGACGTCGCGGGCAGTACTTAGACGCCGCCCTGCGCGCTGAGCGTCAGTTCTGTACACGACTTTCCGCGCCAGGAACGCAGAGCCATGCAAGAAGCTGACATAGGTGTCTGAAAAATACTAGGGCCCTGAAAGGGATGTCCTTAACCCTAGAAATCAGTTCGCAGAACGGGGAGGATGGGTGGGCGGTAGGGAATCTGTCACTAACTACTGTCTCTTACAGATATATCGTTACACAAGTTAGTAACTTGTGCATCTGAAAGAGACACGTTAGTGACAGATTCCTTACCTTAGAATAGATACCCCAGCAATACCAACCCCGGTGGTGGGTCTGCGAACAAAGATCAGACAAGGAAGTCCCGGAGGACAGAACGGCCAAAGAAGCCGTCCCTCCGGACCTGACTGTCAAGGCAGTAATGCTTTGTAAATGTGTGCAGCGAGGCCCACGTAGCTGCCTGACAGATATCCTGCAGCGGAACACCGCGGCCTAAAGCCGTGGTAGCAGCCGTTGCCCTGGTGGAATGGGCACGCAGCCCAACAGGAGGCTCCTTCTTAGCCAAAGAATAGCAGGCTTTGATACACAAGGTTACCCAGCGGGAGATGGTTCTCTTGTGCACCGCCCGACCTTTTTTGGCGCCCACGTAGCCAACAAAGAGCTGGTCATCCACCCGGAAGTGTTGTGTGCGGTTGATATAAAAGGAAAGCGCACGTTTTGGGTCCAGACGGTGGAGCCTCTCTTCCTCTCTGGAAGGATGCGGAGGCGGAAAGAAGGTGGGCAAAGTGATGGTCTGCCCAATGTGGAAGGCAGTAACCACCTCTGGCAAGAAGGACGGACGCGTCCTAAGAACAACCTTGTCTGGATGAACAGACAGAAAGGGAGGTTTGCATGAAAGAGCCTGGAGCTCACTCACCCGCCGAGCGGAGGTGATGGCCACCAGAAAGGCTGTCTTCAGAGTCAGAAGACGAAGAGGACAGTTATGTAGAGGCTCAAAGGGAGCGCACATAAGAAAGGTAAGAACCAAGTTCAAGTCCCACTGAGGCATCACAAACGGAACAGGAGGGAAGAGGTGTGTAATGCCTTTTAGAAACCTGTTAACAACAGGGGACTTGAAAAGGGAGGGCTGATCAGGAAGCCTGAGGAAGGCCGAGATGGCACAAAGATAGCCCTTGATGGTACCCAGGGCAGAACCCTGTTGGGCCAGGGAAAGAAGGAACAGAAGAACCTCAGAAAGAGGGGCAGAAAGGGATTCACAGCCTTTGCTGTGCACCATGCCACAAACTTGTTCCACCTGCAGGCGTATACCACCTTAGTGGAGGGACGCCTGGCTGCCAGAATCACATCACAAACTTCGGGAGGCAAGTCGAAAGGAATCAACTGCCGCCGCTCAATCTCCACGCAAGCAGGTGGAGGCTGGACAGGTTCGGGTGGAGGACCGTCCCCTGCTGCTGCGACAGAAGATCCTCCCGAAGAGGCAGACGGATCGGGGATCGACGCTCATACTGAGTAGCTTGGGATACCAAACTCTTCGAGCCCAGTCCGGAGCCACAAGGATGACTTGGGCCCGGTCGCGCCGAATCTTCTTCAACACTCCGGGTAGAAGTGGTATAGGCGGAAAAGCGTACAACAGACCGCAACTCCACTCGCGACGAAAAGCGTCGCCGAGCGAGTGCTGCCTTGGAAATTCCAACGCGCAGAACTGATGATATTGCGCGTTCTCTTCGGTGGCGAATAGATCTAACCAAGGCTCTCCCCACTGTAGAAAGAGTCCTTGCGCCACTTCCGAGTGAAGACGCCATTCGTGATCCATCATGCACCTGCGGCTGAGTTCGTCCGCCCTGGCGTTCAGGGAACCTGCCATGTGTTGAACCATCAGGAAAATGCCCTGATGTTCCAGCCATGTCCAGAGGTGCAGAGCCTCCTGACATAGGGTCCACGACCCCACCCCGCCTTGCTTGTTGCAGTACCACATGGCGGTGGTGTTGTCTGTGAACACCTGCACTACTTTCCCTTTGACAGAGGAAGGAATGCCTTGAGTGCAAGTCGGATCGCCCGGAGCTCCAGAAGGTTGATATGGAGCCAAGACTCCGCCGGAGACCAGAGGCCTCTGATCTCCGCCTCTCCCATGTGACCGCCCCATCCCAGAAGGGACGCGTCCGTCACAACTGTGTGCTGTGGCTGGGGAAGGGAGAGGGATCTGCCCATGACCCATTGCCGGTTCGAGAGCCACCACTGCAACTGTCTTGCAGTCCCCTCCGAGATCTGAACGTGATCGGACAGATTGGCCTGGTGCTGCGCCCACTGGAACTTCAGGTCCCACTGCAGAGCCCGCATATGCCATCTGGCATGATCGACCAGCAGGATGCAGGAGGCCATGAGGCCCAGCAGCCTCAGGGTCATCCGTACCGAAACCCAGGATAAAGGCTGAAAGATCGGAATCATAGCCTGAATATCCCGCACTCGCCGTTCGGGAGGATAGGCCCGAAACTGCGTCGTGTCCAGAACTGCTCCGATGAAAAGGAGCTGTGGAGAAGGAATCAGATGCGACTTCGGCAGATTGATGGAGAACCCCAGCGAGTGCAGGAGTTCGGCCGTAGTCTGGAGGTGGGGAGACAACTGCCTGGGACGAGCCCGCCTTCAGCAGCCAGTCGTCGAGGTAGGGGAAGACTGGAACCCCTGCCCGGGCGCAGATGAGCTGCGACCACCACCATCACTTTCGTGAACACCCGAGGGGCACTTGTAAGGCCAAAGGGGAGCACGGTGAACTGAAAATGCTCGAGGCCTACCGTGAACCGTAGGTAACGCCGGTGGGCCGGCAGGACGGGGATGTGGAAATAAGCGTCCTGCAAGTCCAACGCTACCAACCAGTCTCCAGGGTCGAGGGCAGTCAAGACCTGAGCTAGGGTGAGCATCTTGTACTTCTCCTTCCGGAGGAAGCGATTGGACGTTCCGGAGGTCCAAGATAGGACGCATGTCCTCCTTGTCCTTTTGGGCACCAGAAAGTAGTGGGAGTAGCAACCACGTCCCTACTTCTGGGGTCGGAACATGCTCGATGGCCCTCTTGGCCAAGAGGGCCGTGACTTCCTTCTGCAGAAGCACCAAATGATCCCCTGACATGCGGTGGAATTGAGGTGGCATGGCTGGGGGGTGGTCTCGAAGGGGAGGAGTAGCCCCTTCGGACAATGTCCAAGACCCACCTGTCCGAGGTGATGGGACGCCAGTGGTGAAGGTGATGGCGGACCCTGCCCCCTACTGGCGTGCTGTGCACCGGAAAGGAGGGACTAGGAGGGCTTGGAGGCCGCGGACGGGTTGGAGGTGGTGGCCTGACCCGCACGCTGGTTGCCCGAACCGCCACGGCGGTATCCACGTCCTCGGCCACGCGAAGACGCTTGCTGCGCGGGCCGGTGGCTGGGCAGCTGACGTGACTGGGCGCCCCTTCCGTGGCCACGAAAGGGGCGAAAAGCAGAGGTTAGCGGAGGGCGCACAACAGAAAGGCCCAGGGACTTGGCAGTAGCCCGTGAGTCCTTAAAACGCTCCAGCGCATGGTCTGCTTTGGAACCAAAAAGACCGACTCCATCAAAGGGCATGTCCATGAGTGTATTCTGGACATCACCCGAGAAACCAGTTGTTCTCAGCCAGGCGTGGCGACGTAGCGCCACCGTCGTTGCAAGCGATCTGCCCAGCGAGTCGGCGGTATCAAGGCCACAACGTATGGTGTATTTAGCCGCATCTCTTCCTTCCGCAATGGTGCGGGTAAGCAGTGTCTGGACCTCCTCAGAACACTGTGGCAAAACAGCCGCCACCGAATCCCACAGGGAGTGGGTATATCGGCCCAAGAGGCAAGCGCTGTTGACGGACCGCAAGCCAGCACTGGAGGAAGAAAAAGCCTTCTTCCCAAATTGGTCCAGGCGTTTGGATTCCCTATCCGGAGGGGCGGTAGGGAAGGCGGTTTGGGAGGCAGAGGCTTGGACAACCAAGCTCTCGGGGGTGGGATGTTGGGAGAGAAACAAGGGGTCGCCCGGAGCAGGGCGATGGCGTCGGGCCACGTTCCTATCCACAGGAGCCCCTGTGGTGGGCTTCGACCAGGCGCCCAAAAGAACGTCAGTCAGTGCATCATTAAACGGCAGCACAGTCTCCGTGGAGGAAGCTGCCGGCTGAAGCACTTCCGTCAGGAGATTAGTCCTGACAGCCACAGTAGGCAATTGGAGGTGCAAGGCTCCAGCTGCTCTACGCAACACCGTTGCGAAATTAGCTCCCTCCTCCGTAGCCACGGGAGGAGACAGCATGCCAGTGTCAGGGGAAGTGTCTAGACCACTGGCATCCCCAAGTTCCTCAGCCCAGTCCTGATCATACTCACACTGTTGTGTGAGAGGGTCTTCCGACCCCTCCTGGTCCTCCTCTGGTTCAAAATATGGAGGAGGAGGGACATTTGGGACCCAAGGTCTCATCGGCGCCGGAGCCGGCGTTTAGCGACGTCGGTCCGGCTCCATGTCCGGAGCCGGAGATAACCGGGGAACGACGCCGTCCGGAGCCCCGGACGGCGTCAGGAACGGCACCGGGGACATCGGCGTTGGCGGAGGCGTGGTTAGGTCAACCGGCGTCGATGGGGGTTACGGTACCACCGGAGCCGGAATCGAGGCCGGGGCTGGAGCCGAGGCCGGGATGAAGGCTGGCGGGACAGGCGATGCCGGGACCGGAGTCGGCGGCGACGCCGGAGCAACCCCATCAGGGCCCGCGGGGCCCGAAGGCGCACCGGAGGGACCTTGAGGCCCGAAGAGGCGGGCCATGGCCGACAGGAATTCCTGTATTTCGGCCGGAGTCGCCCCGAACCCGGAAAGGACGGGTAATGCGGGGGCGGCTCCACAGGCACGTCCGGGGCCGCGGGGCGGGGACGGTGCCGACAGGGGCCTCAGCCGAGTCGCGAGACCGGCGAGGCGAAGTCTTAGAGCGATGATGCTTCTTAGACTTTTTGTGCTTCGACTTACCCGAGGAGCGCGAAGACTTGGACTCCGACGACCGGCGGGGGCTCCGCGACCGGCCCCTCGACCTCTCACGGGACCGGGGCTTGGTGCGGCGGGGAGCCGACTGCCGGACCTCGAGTAGCTTTAGAGACCGCTCTCGCAAAGCCTTCGGGTGAAGTTTCCGGCATTCAGGACACGACTTCGTGTCGTGGTCTCGGCCGAGACAGTAGAGACACTCTAGATGCGGGTCTGTGATCGACATCATTCGACCACAGGCGTCGCATGGCTTGAAGCCGGGCATCCCTACGACACCTAGGAGTCGATGAAGACTCGAAAAGAAACAGTGAAAAATTCACCAAAAATGTAGTCAAAAATTGACTAGGGCACTGCTCTTCCCGGATCTGCGCTTACTGGCGCGGAAAAGAAGAACTGACGTCAGCGCGCAGGGGCGGCGTCTAAGTACTGCCCGCGACGTCATCCCGGCGATCACGACGCCGACGACGGACGCGGAACCACACGACGCCGCCTACCGACGCGCAAGGGTACTGCTACGCAAAAACTTTCCGGATCCAGTCTGACGCCTGGGGATATTCTAAGGTAAGGAATCTGTCACTAACGTGTCTCTTTCAGATACCTGGCTCTGGCTGAGAAGAATACTGAGAAGAATACTCAGCACGATCAGGACACTGCTGATAAAAACTTGGAAGAAGAGCAGAGCCTGTCGGGACTTTCAAGTGATTTGAGTATGTTGGCTGGGGGGTGAAGAGGAGGCAGGAAAGGGGGTGAAGGAGCAGGCGAAGTAGCAGAGGATGTGGTGAAAAGGAAACAGTATCCTCTCTTTGGCAGTACCTCAGGTGTACGGGACTTACCTACTAGTACTCCTCTTGTAAATAGGGAGGAGCATAGTGTGGAAGATCTAAGAGGTCAGAAAAAATCGCAGGATATACAAGGTCAGAAATTGTTACATACCCCTGCTTACCTTGCTCACACACCCTCAGTTTGTATAGCACACCTACAGTCGCAATCCAAGTCGCACGTTATTTCAGCCCCGGCAGAAATAAATGCTGTGATTCATGGGGAACCATCTCTGAGCAGCCGGCCTCTGTTATCAGAGGGTCAAATACCTCCCCAGACTGCGCAAAAGGAGAATGGGAGTCAGGGACTGGCAGACAAGCCGGATGAGCTGGATTTGACGTCCATATCTGATTCAGAAGTGGAACTAGAATTAGAATCAGAATCAGAATCAGAGCCGGGAAAAAGAAAAAGCGGAAAAGGGAAAAGAAATATCCCCCAATTCTGTGAGAGTTGGCGAAAACCCGGGACAAGAAATGAGGGAAAAAGAGTCGACCACAATACCTCAGTACAAGAAATGTTTATAACTATCTTACAAGAGGTAAGAGATCTGAAGGCGTCGCAAGTATATGAAATATCCCAGCTGCATGATAGACTATCAAAGATGGAGGAAAAACTGGGCAATTTACCTACAAGGATCACAGAATTGGAGGCTCGTGTTTCAGGTCTTGAGGATAAAATTGTTGTTATGCAAGGGGAACTTCAGGCATTGAACAAAAATAAGTATCAGATGGATTCAAAGTTACAAGACCTTGAGAATTACAATAGGAGATCTAACTTACGCTTGGTGGGAATATCCGAGGGGCTGGAGGGGGCAGAAATGGTAAAATGGACAGAGTCCCTGTTGAAAAAAGCAATTCCGGAATTACAAGGGGACCTCACGATTACCAGAGCCCATAGGGTACCTGCACATAAGCCCGCGAATCTCAAGTACCCACGAACAATCTTAATACATTTTTCGGACTATAGAATTAAGGAACGAATCCTAAGCACAGCTATATCAAGGAGAACATTTACAACTGATGAAATAAAAAAAATTAAAATCTTCTCTGATATGTCTGCAGCATCAGCCCTTAGACAAGAACTTTGTTAAAATGATTGATCCGTTTAAAGCCAAAGGGGCACAGGCAATGATTGTGCAACAATCTAAATTAAAAGTTCTAGCCAAAGGAAAGTTTTTATCCTAACGGATATTTTAGAAGCCCAGAACCTCCTGGAGGGCCTTAATACTACATAAGGAAAGGGAGATTTTGTATTTATAAGTTTCTTGAATATTTAATTAGTCATATGTGAGTATTGTTATGAAATGTTTAAGATGTCTGGGTTAAGAGTTTTGTTCATCTCTGGGGTGGTTGCAAAGGTGAGTCAGGAGTCGTACTAGGATGCAACAAGATGGCATCCGCTAATAGAAGGAGAAGGAGGGGAAGTCAGTGGGGAAGGTTGGGTCTTCCCTTCTTCTGGAGAGGGTGGGTTGGGTGGGTGGTGGTGGGGTGATGCAGTAAAAAAAGAGAGTTCATAAGGGGAAAAAAATTTGTGTGATTATTTCTATCAAGAGGAGATTAAATGATGTGCATAATAATAATTTAATAGGGTTAGGAGTAAGTTGTGGCACTGCACAATAGAAATAATATATTATATTATATTACACATGAAATGCTGCGTATTGGCACTTGATGCACTGTAATGCACTTTAATGCATATTTTGCACAATAGTTACAATTGTACTGTATTCAGGTGCGTGAGTGTATTTAACCATATTTATATATATATCTATTGGAATTGGCACTAGAATGCGTTTGGCTAACAGTTATGTGTTTTATATTTTATGCATACTTTGCACAAATGTTATCTTATGCATGATGGTGTACTGGTTTAGTATTTGCGAAGCTTACCTAAAACAGTTGGGGGTGTCTTGGTGTGTAAATTAGTCAGCTACGCTCTTATTAGAGATTTAGAAAGAGTAGAATATGCATACTTGGTATACTCCGCATAATTTCCACTCTGGAAAGACAGTTTTTATATGAGTAGGAAGAAATTGTTGATTCTGTCTTTAAATGCCAATGGTTTAAATAACAGACGTAAAACTTGTGCGATAGAGAGTTGGCTAAAAGGTTACCACCCAGATGTGATCTTTATACAAGAGACACATTTTTGGGCTCTAATAAACGCTGGAAAAATGCAAAAAAATTGGGCAGGGTTTTACTGTTCATCAGTGTCGGGGGTAGCTCAGAGAGGTGTAAGTATTTTTATAGGTAAGCACGTCCAATTTCAGGTTGAAGCCTCCCATTCAGATAAGAGTGGTAGATGGACATTTGTATCGGGGAAAATAAATCAGACAAACTTTATATTAGCTACAATCTACGCACCAGTCCCCGATGATCCACTCCCTATTTTACAGTTAAAGCAAGCTTTATCTGGTATACCGGGTCAGATTATATGGGGTGGTGATTTTAATTTTTTACAAAACCCTGTGGTTGATTCAACCAAAAGAGACCGGAGACAAAATAAACCACAAGTTGCCATTGCCCTGTTGAGTTGTAAGTCGGATCTAGAAATTTTGGATAGCTGGCGTCATAATAATCCGGTTAAACGTGAATATTCTTGTTATTCGGCAAAATATGATTCAGCATCTAGGCTAGACTTTTTTCTCACTTCTCATAACCTTGAAGTTAGCAAATATGAGCATATAGTAAATGCCTTCTCAGATCACGCCCTAATTAAGTTGGAAATTATGTTAGATAAGTTAGAGGATGAATCATCAAGGAGATGGTATTTTAATAAATTTAATTTAGCTGAGAAACAATGGTGCGCAGAAATAGAAAAGGAGATTAGCTCCTTTTTTAATATAAATAAGGATTCCGCACCAATTAACATAATATGGGAGGCATTTAAAGCCACTCTGAGAGGCATAATCACCTCAAAAGAGATTCCAAAACAGAAGGCTAAGAAGGAGGAGAGAATGGCGATAGAAAATAGTCTGGCCCATGCAAATCAGGAATATTTTAGAAATAGGACCCCAGCTACCAGACAAAAAGTATTGAATGCAAAAATGAGAATGAGGGAATTCTACTACGAATTAGGGGATATGTCAAGTAGGCTATACCTCCAGACTAGTTATGAAGACAGGGAATATACAGGAAGATTGCTAGCTTGGCAAGCAAAGGAGAAGCAAGTTCGAAATAGAGTCGAATACATTCAAGATAAAGTAACTAAAACTCGTGTAAATACCACGTCTTTAATAGGTGAGGTTTTTCTTAATCATTATAAAGATATATACCAGACATCTTATCAGATTCCTGTAGAAACAATTGACGAATTCTTGCAGGGATTGCCTATTCCAACTTTGGGAAACAACTTCAAAGAGCTGTTGCTAGCCGAATTTACGAAGGAAGAGCTAGATGCGGTTATCAGCTCTTTACCTAATTGTAAAGCTACCGGGGAGGATGGCATTCCTGGGGAATTTTTTAAAACATTTGCTACAATACTTTGCCCTGAAATTTTAGACTCTCAAATTTTTTATTGCATGGAGGGGATCCGCCAGCATCTTTTCGTGTTGCAGTAGTGGTCAGTATTTTAAAAAAAGATAAAGATAGTGAAAACACAGCGGACACAGCTCTTGTTATCACAGGAGAGGGAGGTTGGATACGGAACGATAGAGCATTTTAAAAAAAAACAATCTGTTTTTATTCGGCTATAGGCCTTTTAGCATTTCTGTGTTTTTTACCTGATAAATTGTATTCTGCACCTAGCACTTTCTGAAGGACAGCGTTTCCGGTCCGCCGCGGCATTTGGAGCCGTTTGTGAGGAGAAACGCTGTCCCAATAAGGCATTCTTACTCACTTCCGGTGAGCCACTGCGGGTCTTGGCACTAGTGGTTGGCTTCCGGGGGTGTATTTCTGGCTCATGCTACGCCGGACGCGCAGCGGACACAGCTCTTGTTATCACAGGAGAGGGAGGTTGGATACGGAACGATAGAGCATTTTTAAAAAAAACAATCTGTTTTTATTCGGCTATAGGCCTTTTAGCATTTCTGTGTTTTTTACCTGATAAATTGTATTCTGCACCTAGCACTTTCTGAAGGACAGCGTTTCCGGTCCGCCACGGCATTTGGAGCCGTTTGTGCGGAGAAACGCTGTCCCAATAAGGCATTCTTACTCACTTCCGGTGAGCCACTGCGGGTCTTGGCACTAGTGGTTGGCTTCCGGGGGTGTATTTCTGGCTCATGCTACGCCGGACGCGCAGCGGACACAGCTCTTGTTATTACAGGAGAGGGAGGTTGGATACGGAACGATAGAGCATTTTTAAAAAAAACAATCTGTTTTTATTCGGCTATAGGCCTTTTAGCATTTCTGTGTTTTTTACCTGATAAATTGTATTCTGCACCTAGCACTTTCTGAAGGACAGCGTTTCCGGTCCGCCGCGGCATTTGGAGCCGTTTGTGCGGAGAAACGCTGTCCCAATTAGGCATTCTTACTCACTTCCGGTGAGCCACTGCGGGTCTTGGCACTAGTGGTTGGCTTCCGGGGGTGTATTTCTGGCTCATGCTACGCCGGACGCGCAGCGGACGCGCGCAGCGGGCGCGCCACTGGCGCGCCGAAGGCAAGCCCGTCTGCGCCCGTCCGCGTCCTGAACGCGGCCAGGGCCAGTGATGCTGTCGGTTTTTACTCGGCAATTCAATATACCAGTAAGGAGCTAATTGAGCTAAATACACAGGCTTGCAATTGTAAAGTCCATATAGACAACATGAAGGGCCCAGTAACTTGTTTTACGTGTGGAACCATCTTGGGCAATTATAGTAGAAGTCCTGGGCCAGCCCTCGTGGAAATGCAAAAATTTCACAAACGATTACATTGTGGTTTAATCAATGCAAGATCAATAAATAAGAATGCCTTACACATCTATGACCTCCTGGAAAAAATGGACTTAGATTGCCTATTCGTCACAGAAACATGGTTGAATGAGCACTCTAACCCAGACATTGTACAAGCTCTCCCACATGGTTACACACTGGCAAGACATGACAGAATTGGACATAGGGGAGGGGGCCTAGCAATAATTTATAAACAAGACCTGAAACTAATAACTATTAATGCTATAGAACTTAAGGAAGCTGAGAGCTTCCCTTTCTGTTTCCAGCTAGACAGCTGCACTACGTTTGCTGGAGTATTGCTTTATAGACCCCCAGGCCCTATTCTCAAATTTTTAGACACAATAGGGGAAAGCATCAGCTCTCTAGTGATTAGATACTCGAATTTTACCATCCTAGGAGATTTTAATATACATCTAGAAGCACAAAATATCCCGAATACAAGACATTTCTCTGAAATTATCAGTACTATGGGACTAAAACAATTGATAGAGGTCCCTACACATGATGCTGGACATACCCTAGATGGCATTTGCACAAATATGACCAGCTTATCTGCAGAGCACCCTATAACAATGACTTGGTCAGATCATAAATATATCCCATTTAAAATTGATTTTAAGAAGACTCAAGGAGGGAATCCCCTGGGACAAAATTGCCCCGCAGGAGGCCGGAAGTGGAATAGTATGCTCAACCATTCCGAGCTTCTAACAATGGCTAAAAAGGGTAAACCTACCCTTTCGGGCATCCCTCGATCGATAACGATAGATTCAATGAGTGGATGACATCTCTTGCAGACAGTTTAGCCCCAATTGCCTGCTCCAGGAAAGGCCTGATGAACAAAAACAGGCCTCTTGGTTTTCCCTCGTTTAAAGGAATTACAAGGACAATGCAGGAAATTGGAAAGAATCTGGAGAAGAGGCTATGAATCAGTGGATCTTATCTCTTTTAAAGTAGCCCTCAGATTCTATCACCATCACATAAAATTGGAAAAAATATTATTCTACTCCAACCAAATTAATCAAGCAGCTGAAAATCAAAAAACTATTTTTAATATTGTGCAATCCTTTATTAAACCCAAAATATTAGATCAGGAAATCACACCATCACAAGGTTTATGTGATAAAATAGCCGAATATTTTGAGAATAAAATTATTGACTTGAGGAAGGATTTCATTGAGTTCATTCCCTCGGCCAATAAACCTATATCCCCAGAAATTACTGGAGAATTTTCTTGTTTTCAAGAAATTAGTCTTGAACAATCAAGACAAGCCATTCTTACCTGTAAATCTGGCTCACCTTTTGATCCTTGCCCTCCCAGAGTATTACATGCACTTGTTGATATTATTAATCCAACCATAAATCAAATAATTAATTCATCATTTGAATCCTCCTGTGTACCAGATATTTGGAAGATTGCGGCGGTAAAACCCCTTCAAAAAAAGTAAGTTGCCGACCCTACCACCCTCTCTAATCTTAGGCCAATCTCACTGTTGCCATGGCTAAGTAAAATAGTGGAGAAGTTGGCCAATAAGCAACTAAATGAGTTTCTGCAAAAGGAAAATATCCTCCACCCCAAACAATCTGGGTTCAGATCAGGACATTCAACGGAATCAGTGCTGCTTCACACAACGGATACGTTAAAGCTGGCCTTAGACCAGGGTAAGGACGCAGTACTGATTCTGTTGGATTTATCGGCCGCATTTGACACGGTCTCCCACGATATCTTGCGAGATAGACTTGCGTCCAGTGGCGTTACTAAGAAGGCGCTTGCCTGGTTCTCCTCTTTTTAAAAAACAGACGTAACATAATTACCCTGGGCTGCTATAAGTCTGCTGAAAAACAGATATTATCAGGGGTGCCACAGGGCTCTTCTTTAAGCCCAACATTATTCAATCTATATATGACTCCACTGCTCGCCTTGATAGACTCGTTTGAGGTCGAAGCCATTACATACGCAGACGACACTTAGATCATTCTTACCCTTGATAAAAATTCCACTGTGGCAGAAGAAAAATTCTATCACTGCCTAACGGCAGTTATGAACTGGATGAAAATCAATCATTTGAAATGTAACAGCCAAAAAACGGAAATCATGCTGTTCGGGAAAGCCAATCCCTTTTTGCCCAGTCAATGGTGGCCTGTAAATATGGTTCCACCTCCAAACACTGCAGACACAGTAAGGAACCTAGGGATTAAGTTCGATCCTACTCTATCTTTTCATAGTCAGGCTCTTTCTGTGGCAGGCATGTGTTTTCATACCATAAAAATTCTGAGAAAGTTCCTGGACCTTCTGCCTATGAATGCTAGGAAGACAGTTGCCGTGGCACTGGTTCTTTCACGTTTGGACTACTGCAACAGTCTGTATGCAGGAGTTAGTAAGGCTGTTTTAAAAAAGCTACAGGTGGTCCAGAATGCAGCGGCTAGGTTGGTGCTCAGGCTGCCTAGAGGATCTCCTTCAGTGGCAGCACTCCAACAACTGCATTGGCTACCAATCCATAAAAGGATCCTGTATAAAGTTTTAACTATCATCTATAAAGCAATAAAAGCAGTAGGGCCATTATATCTTAGGTCAAGAATACGTCCTTATACAACTCAACGTATTCTGCGGTCATCTTCGGGTAACTTTCTAACAGTTCCCAGCTATCGTTTGAAAACAAAAGGAGGCAAAACCTTGGCTGCTCTAGGAACAAGAGCCTGGAACATTTTGCCGCTCCAACTGAGACTGGCTCAATCAGAACGTCTTTTTAGAAAACTGTTGAAAACATGGATTTTTGCTGCTCCTGACAACATTGTGTCCTCCCTTATTTGATACGTGGGATGAATGCATCTCTCTATAACTATCCTCTTGTTCTTTTCCTGTGTTTTCTTTTTTGATCTGTTTCTGCCAGCGCCAAGATGCTCCTTGGAGTGAACGTAGCGCTTTATAAATAATCTCATTCATTCAATGTGAATTCTTATAGGCCAATAAGCCTTTTAAATACTGACTACAAAATTTTTACTAAACTGATTGCCAATAGATTAAATAAGATGGTGGGGCCACTAATCGGAACGGATCAATGTGGTTTTATAGCAGGGAGACAGCTCTATACTAATACAAATTTTTTATTAGAAGCTTTGGATTTTTTTAATGTTAATAAGGTTCAGGCACAGATATGGTTTTTAGATGCCGAAAAGGCATTTGACCTTGTTTCTTGGAATTGTCTTTTTACGATTTTAGCAAAGTTCGGTTTTCCAAAAGAGTTTATAATTTTATTTAAACAACTTTATACAAACTCTCAGGCACAAATATTAGTTAATTCTGTTAAGAAGGGACATGCCAAATAAATAGAGGTACCAGGCAAGGCTGTCCCCTTTCACCGATTTTATTTGCTCTTTTTATAGAGCCTTTAGCAATTGCAATCAAGGAAAAAAGAGCACATACAGCCCGGTGCAAGGAATGACAAATATAAAATTGTATGCTGATGACATTGTACTCTTTTTGAATCCGAAGATAGACACTCAGGTGGAAGTGATGAGAGTTTTTACAGACTTCCAAGAAATAGGAGGCTATAAAATCAATAAGACCAAAACAGAAATTATATTGTGTAACTGTGGTGCGAACTCTTTATTATTAGAATTTAGACAGACGTACAATATTCGTCCAAAGAGATATTTAGGGATCTTTGTCACAGAGAGAGTAGAAGATCTTTTTTCCTTAAACTATACCCCATTATTGAAAAAGGTGAGCTCTCAGTTAACACGCTGGAATCAGCTCCCATTGTCAATAATAGGACGAGTTGCGTTAATTCGAATGTCTATCCTTCCATTGTTTAATTTTCTTTTTAGCGCTGCTCCTGCGTAATACAGTCCTCTTTTTTTAAAGAGTTAGATAGTATGCTCTCCTCTTTTTTATGGGCAAACAAGGTATCAAGGTTAGCACTTAGCACTTTAAACTATCCTGTGGAAGAAGGAGGTTTATCTCTTCCGAATATTAGAAATTATTATTATGCAACATTTGTACATCATAGTTTTAGATTCTTTTTTTCAGATCCTCAAGAGGCAGATAATTTTTTTATGAAAAAGATCCTAAAGGAATATAATATTAGGGACCCTACAAGAGTTACGAAGTACCCTAAGAAAGTTTGTTATAAGATCTTACAGTGGTTATTTAAACAAAAAACACAGCTTTTAGCATATTATGATATCTTAAGAATTAATAATTCAACTAGACTTTCGAACATACATACGGGGGAAATAGATATTTTAGCGAATAATATACTAAGGCTATGGGAAGAAAATGGTTATGTCCAAATTCAGGATTTTATTAGGGGGAATTGTTGGAAAACCTGGATGGAAATTGAAATGGGCCTCCAGCATTCCAATATAATTCTAAAGTGGTCATTTGTTAGATTAAAATCTATATTGGAAAAATTAAATATAGAAAATTTGGACTATAAATTCAGTATTAGTGAAGCCCTTAACTGTCCTATACATAGAAAGATTAGTGATTGGGTTAAGATATTCGATCAGAATAAGTCTTCCTCATTATACGAAAAAGTCAGGGATAAATGGAGGAAAGTGGAAGATATACAGAATCTTCAATCAACGTGGAATAGGTTAAATAGGTTTAATGCATGTATATTTAGAGGGGCGAACTTCAAACGTATGCAATTCTATTCGAAATGGCTAATATATAGAACACCCTCCTTTCTTCATAAATTATATCCGCAAATTGAAGATAAATGCTTTCGTTGTGCAGAGAAAGGCACTTGGACGCATATTATTTGGAAGTGCCCAAAAATTCAGAGTTTTTGGGGGGAGATCGAGAAATATCTTAGATTTACAATAGACCCCCACATCTCACTCGATGAATCTATTGCGGTTTTGGGATGTTCTTCTGATACTGCCGAATATGAAGAATGCTTGTTTATAGTAGCATTATTGGCAAGATCTTTAATTTTGCAACTCTGGAAAACAGAGAAGATACCCACTTTTAATGCTTGGAGGGCAAAATTATCCAAAGTACAAGAATTGGAAAGGAAATATGCAATAAGATCAGGAGCATTAAGAAGGTATGAGAAATATTGGAGTATCTTTGAAATATAGGATAACATATTGCATTTTGGTATACAGATAGAAAGGATACGTGGGTACTTATCTGGTTTTAGTATTATTGTACCTTTTCTTAATGTGATCTTTCTATGTATTTATCCGCCATAAGTTTGTATTTGTACCTGATTTTAATAGGATCTTTTTTGGCATTTTAGGAATAATTTGATTGTACTGCTAAAACATTTTTTTGAAATGAGTATATGTAATTTTTTAATCTCTGCACTTTGCACTTTAGATCGAAGTTAATTATGTTTCTCCTTAATATTCTGGAATATGTATTTATGTATAATATCATGGAATGTGTGTAAGATCTATGAACTCTCAATAAAATAAAAAAAAGACCGTTAGCATCTGTTTTGCAATGCATGGACACCCAATGACATGGTCATTCATTTCGGTGGAGCACAGACACTAGGAAGTAAAGTGGGAAAGGCACCGACATTCACAGATGATGGGGGTGTTCAAAGTATCATGGACCCTGTTCATTCGCATATAATTTCTTTAAGTTGGTGTGCTATGAAGCAGATGAATGTAGATATCAGTAGAGCAGGTGACTTGTATAAGGATAACACTGGCAATAGGGAGGCTGAAATAAACAGCGATTTTCATGTCACTTTGAACAAGCACACACACGCCCTGGGCTTTGCAACAATAGGAAAACCAGGCAGTAACAACTGGAGGGGTGGCACAAAGATGTATACTTTTCAGGGGCATTCATCAAGTTACACAATGACAGCAAGGGGGACATTAACCGTGACTGCAATAGTTTGCATAGACAGGTAAAGTGGTGGGAAGGATGCTCAGTGCAATCAGACACAGACAACCAGACATACTGCAGATGGCACTACACAATTGCGTTTGCAGCACTAGAGGAGTATCAGAGATCCATAGAGATGCAGCTAAATAAGACACCCCAGACACTTCAACACAACACAAAGATTGGCTCTACTTTTGCTGGAGGTGCAAAAGGAGAGCAAAGAAGTGTTGGCAGAAGCGTGGGTGCTTTGTTTCATTGGCGTGTAGTGGTTGGATTGTCATGGGTTTTAAAGTTGCCATCTTTCTTAAACGCAGACTTTTGACACACATTTGCTTGTGTGCCTGTGCAGGATAATATTCTCTGAAATTCTGTGCAAAGGCTAAGTTCAATACGCAAAAAGCTGTTGTTTGTTATTGTCCGCTCCATGACCGAGCTTTCACGAAAGAATCAACAATAGTGGCATGACTGGGGCTTCGGCATGATTACATGAGTACAGTTTATTATATAAACAACATCACTCCTTTGTTAAGACAGAGGAGCATTTCGCTGACACTGCTGAGGTCGCCCCATGCCAGAACCAGCCCAGCTGTCTCCTGTTTATCTTCCATGAGGAATGATGCTCAGCTCTCCCCCAAGACTGGCTACCTGATGACACTTACCCACAGGTAACGGGGGAGTTAGATCACCCTAAAGGGATTCTGGCAGATTCACCCAACCTAGGCACACTAGGATAGGTACACAATTTAAGAGCACCAAATATAACAGTACTCATACGAATGATATATCCTATGTAAAGGTACAATGGTTAAATTGTTTATATTCTTTACCATTCTAGTAATGCTGATTACACTGTTTTGTTTCCTTCCATTAATAATTGCAGTGCACTTATTTTACACAAGAATCATAATGCTTCAATAAATACTGAAATGCCACGTTGTGTATTTCTTGTGTATCTCTTTGGGTATGCATGACTTACCAAACGAAAGTGTTCTAGATATCTTTCCTCGATTTCCTTGGGGAGTCAGGTTTGTCATGTTCTGAGGTTGCACATTTCACCTGTTATCTTGCCAGGTTAAGGGTACAGATGGTGCACTGTGAGCTAGCAGGACTAAGGCCAACATATCCTGATGGTGTGCGTAGAATCAGTCTTGCACAGTTTTGAGGTTTATGTTATCCAACAAATGCACAGTTTTACTGAGAAAGTATGAGCCGGACGACATGGTGCCACCAACGTTCTAGCTTGAGTTCTTATTTAATGGATTGCCCAAGTAGTTTTCTTTTGTGTACTCAAAGACCCCTACTCATCTACTAACCAGAGCCATCCGTGGTGTTAAGGAAAAATCCTCCTAATCAGTTGAGCAGGGAATCCCAATGCATTGGCTGTAGGTTGTTCAAGCTTAAACCTTTCAAAAGGATCACCCCACAGAGGTACTCTCTCTGAATCCCACATATTCAAATGGCTTATGTAGCAACAGTTAAAATACCGGTGAACTGCAGACATATAGTCACACAGATGTTACAACAACATGGACTCCCCCTTTCGAGAGGAGATGTGACCTTCGTGATTGAGGCCCACGAAGCATACAGGACAGAGGTATTCTATGCATGGGTTACATTCCCAGCAGTAAATGCACAATCAAGACATTTACATGCTTACACCATAGTTGCAGTTCCTAACAACTACACAGCTTATGCAGCAGTAGAAATACCATTAACAGGGGGCGTGGCTAGCAGCCTAAGATGGCGGTCGCATAAGCGACAAGCACCGGGACCGGGAATGTAATCCGCCACATATCCCTGCATGAGATCGATCCTGGAGGCATCCAAGGTCCCTGTGCTACTGCCACGCTACAGGGACAATGCGGATCGGCGCACACCCAGACACGAGAGCGATTACCGGCTCCGCATTCTCCCTGGCAGTGACGACCCCTGCCGCGACCGTCTCGCCTGATCCGAGAGCTGCTCCCTGGGGGGGTGGCGGCCATGCCCGGTGGCTCAGCGGAACCAGTGGTGGAGGTGCGGAGCCCTTCAGTGTGTTCCTGCGGTTTGTCGGGGCCCGGTCTGTTGGTGCGGCTAAGAGCACCTGAGAGGGGCAGTGGCGGCGGATTGGCTGGACTTCGCTGGGGCTGCAGGGACGGATCCCTTCTTACGAGCCTGTTCCCCCTCCCCCCCTGCACAGATACCACTGAATCCTGCCGAGACGTCCCTGCAGCCATCCCAGGCCTTGGATAGAGGAAGCCTTTCTCGACGTGTCCTCTGGAAGGGCGCAGGCATGGGTAAGGCAGCACCTGCTGCAAAAGAGAACGGTGCCGACAGAAACGTGGCCTGGCTTCCTCGCTTCCCCTCCCTTATACCTGTCTGCTGGCCCTGCACGTCCGGCAGGGGTGCATCGGCCCCACGTGACCCAGAGGGGACAAGGAGGGTACCAGGACCCTGGACGGGGTGACCCCCCCAACCGGGAGCTTGGAGGCGGCATCGGGTGGGGCACTACGGCGCCTAGAGACAGACGGGGGCTTTGGGTCCAGTGAGAGTGAGACCACCGGGCACAATTAATAAGGACATTCCCAATTTGTGGAGCAAAGGCTATGCTGTGAAGACCTGAGGAGTGGGCTGCCCCCTCTCCCAGGCGGCAATAAATTAAATCTAACTGGACTGGGTAGTGTTGAGAGAACTTGCCTACTTGAATTGGACATAAGCTTTTACCTACTGCGACACAGAGTGCGCCACGGTTGGCTCTTCCTCAAGACTTGCGGCGTTGTGCCTCGGGGGGGGAGGACCTGATCAGCTGGTGGCAGTGAGGGGGAGGGACCTCTGGAGGCTGAGACCTATGGCGGGGCCCGCTGACTATGACTGGGCTTGAATACCCTCTTCCAATGGGAGGCACCACCCTCTAAGCCCTAACCTATTGATCTGTCTGTGGCTGAGCCCATCGATTGGACAGTGTTTTATTCCTACCCTGGCTGGCCCACCGCAGACAATGGGACACACGAAAGCTAAATCCAGTGCATCGTTGGTGGGAGCTGGACCTCTTTCTTCGCCCTCTGAGGCCTCCTCCATGCATTCTGTACTGGGAGAGGATGATGTCTCCCATCCCCCAGCGGATAAACTGGACATGACTCCAGGAAATACGGGAGTCTAGATCAGCCAGTGCACAGCAACTGGGGACTATTTCCAGGGAGCTCAATTTGTTAAACGCCGACCACAGGAAATTATCAGATCGAGTAAAGTCTTCTGAGGCAGCGCTGGACCTCACGATACCCAAAGTAAAGGAACATGAGGCACAGATTTCACAAATGTGCCAACAAATTGAAACTCTGCAGGCCCTGGCAGAGGATGCTGAAGGGAGGTCCCGACGGAACAACCTACGTATAGTGGGCCTCCCTGAGGGAACAGAAGGCCAGCAACCAACATTGTTCATAGAGGAATGGCTAAGAACAAAGGTGGCTCCCACACGGCTATCACCTTTATTTACAGTAGAACGCGCACATCGAGTACCTGCTAAAAAACCTATTCCCGGCGCAAACACATGGCCGATCATAGCCAAAATCCTGAACTTTAGAGACCGTGATGTGCTCCTGCAAGCGGCCCGGAACAATGGTCCTCTGCTGCTCGATAATGCTAAAATCTCAATCTTCCCGGATTATATCTTTGCAGTCCAGCGGAAACGCTCTTCATTCCTGGAGGTCAAGTCGCGAGTGCGCAACGCCGGCCTAACGTTTGCTCTCTTATTTCCAGCCAAACTAAAAATCCTCCACAACCAGCGCTCCTATTTCTTTGAAATACCGGAAAGTGCCTGAGATTGGTTAGACAGGAACTTCCCTGATACAGGTGGAAGCAGTCGCCAAGAGAGGTCGCAGCCGAAATTGCAAAGATCCCAGCGTAGGCGTAGAAGAGGACTTACAACACAAGAAAGCCTATCAGGGATCCCATCCCCGAAACTGGTCTTGAAGGGTAGTCAAGAGGCGCTCCGCACTGCAAATGCTTTACGTACCACCGGCCCTCCTATCAGCTCCAGCCTCTCAATCGACATCGGACTCTGATTCGGGGGGGGGGGGGGAGTGTTGCATTGTTTCCATCCGTGTCCATGCAGCTAAGCCACGACCCACTGGACTAAGACTTGCAGAAATGTTGCCTCAATTGGGGAAGGGGGTGTGAATTTGCTCTAATCACCATGTATCTCATTATTTGCACCCCTCCCGGGGACTTCGCTGTAGATGCTAGGCTCTGTCAGTATTGGGTGCTGTTCGCATGTTTTATAAGCACTAATAGCGGACCGTTGACTAAAGTGCGTAAAGTTGATGGCAAATAATTGCAGGGATATCATAACATGTAATACTGTATTAACCTGTTGCCCGGCCTACGCCGAGCTGAACTGTTCTTCACTAGAACGCCACATATACATTACGTCTGTCGCCTAGCCCATTAGCGAAGGCACTTGTTACGTCACAGTTAACCAGGGTTAGTCCTTTGGTTTCAGGTTAAAGTTTGGTCGAACGATAATGACTCGATTGACCGAGTATTGGGAAGTTGTTTATTTTTTACGCTTAACGTTGGTCTTGGGGTTTGCCCATAGGGGGGGTCACTTGGGGCCAGGTGGGTGGGAGTATCTCTACTGTATATAAGTGCAGGGGTTCCATTCTCCTTAATCAGTAGCACCCTAGACGGGAAGCAGATAGTACTAGGATCAATATATGCACCAAACACCGACCAGGAAGCGTTTTATCTCGTTTATCAATAGCCCTAGTGGAATGGTCACAGTTTCCCTGGTTGCTGGGGGGAGATTTTAATGCGGTCCTCGATGTGGGTCTGGACCGCTCGCATTCCCCGCTACCAGGAACCATAACGATCCAACAAGCTAAGATCCTACGACAATGGATAATGGGGTGGGGTTTGGAGGACGTTTGGCGTTTACGTAACAGAAACATGCGTGAATATTCCTTTTACTCGCATCCCCACTGCTTGCACTCCCGCCTTGATAGATTTCTTTGTACGCCGGCCCTTCTCTCGACTGTACCGCATACTACCTATTTAGGCAAGCCCATTTCAGACCACAACTCGCTTGAGTTGACCCTTAACTGGGGCCGCGTACCATCCCCAATTCCAACATGGCGCCTACAGCCTTTACTTTTAGAAGACCCGGTATTTAGAAATACTATAGCCACATCAATCAGTGCTTACTTTACCGTTAATGAAGGCACGGCCACAACGAGATCAATGGAATGGGAGGCCTTTACGGTAACGATCCGTGGGGTTTCCATGGGGGCGGTGGTGGGAGCCAGGCGTGAGGTCTCCGGGGACATCACAGAATTGGAGTCGACATTGCAAAATCTAGAAGTAGAGGCACAGACAGGCACACTGGGAAAGGAGAGACTTCAAGATGTCAGGGTGAAATATGCAGAACTACTAGAGCATCTGCGACTACTTGGCTTGCACACCTACACTGTCCACTCGCATGCAGAAGCGGATAAATCTGGCACATTGCTAGCTCGTATCATAAGGCCCCAACCTTCCCCTACACCCATACTGGCTATACACACTACCAATCATGAACTAGTGAACACGCAGACTGGGGTCAAGAAGGCGTTCCATGATTTTTATGCACACTTTACGGAGCTCCCCTTCAACCCCCTCTAGAAGATATAGACGAATTCCTGACGACTAGTTCTCTCCCGGTCAATACACATGCAAACCGCGAAATTTTAGAAGCTCCAATTACCCAAGGAGAGATTTGTGGGACCTTGCCCGCAATAAAATACCGGGCTCCGATGGGCTCTCAATTGAAATTTACTCCACGTTCGCATTACAGTTGGTCCCCAAGTTGCTACAATTATACAACATATCACTAGAAGAGGGAACCTTGCCCTCTACAACCAAGGAGGCAATAGTAACTTCCTTATTAGAGCCTGATAAACCACCTATGGACCTCTCCTCATATAGGCCCCTGTCCAATCTCAATACCGAATAAAAAATACTTAGCAAGCTATTGGCGTCACGTCTCCTTTCGATCCTTCCTGGCCTTGTACACACTGACCAAAGTGGCTTTATTCCCCGCCAAAGTACCTCCCTGAATATACGTCGTCTCTTCAGCTTACTCCACACAGCCCAAGCCCACCATCCACATGCGGGATGTCTGTCGTTGGATATTTGACAAGCCTTTGACTCCCTGAGTTGGCAATATATGCTGGCGACCTTTGGGATCCCCCCGTTTATTGCCGCTGGGTACAGTTACTATATACTGCACCAACAGCACGTGCAAAAACGGGTCACAATATTTCCCCCGCATACCAAATATTTCGGGGGACACGTCAGGGTTGCCCCGTCACCACTTCTATTTATATTGGCGTTATCAATCAATCACAGAATTTGTAAAGCGCACTACTTACCCGTGAGGGTCTCAAGGCGCTAGGGAAAAAAGAAAAAAAAAAGGGGGGGGTGCTGCTACTGGTCGAACAACCAGGTCTTGAGTAGCCTCCTGAAGGTCAGCAGGTCTTGGGTCTGTCGTAGGCTTAGTGGAAGGGTGTTCCAGGTCTTGGCGGCGAGGTGGGAGAAGGATCTGCCGCCGGTGGTAGTTCTTCGAATGCGAGGGACGGTGGCGAGGGAGAGGTCGGCGGAGCGGAGTTGGCGGTTGGGGACGTAGAAGAGGAGTCGTCTGTTGAGGTAGGCTGGGCCAGTCTTGTGGAGTGCCTTGTGTGCGTGGATGAGGAGTTTGAAGGAGATTCTCCTGTCGACGGGGAGCCAGTGCAGGTTCCTCAGGTGGGGGTGATGTGGCTGTGGCGTGGTACATCGAGGATCAGGCGTGCGGAGGCGTTTTGTATGCGTTGCAGCCGCTTGATGAGCTTGGCCGGGGCTCCCGCGTAGAGGGCGTTCCCATAGTCAAGTCTGCTACTGACGAGGGCCTGGGTGACTGTTCTTCTTGTATCTGTCGGGATCCACCTGTAGATCTTGCGAAGCATGCAGAGGGTGTTGAAGCAGGAGGAGGAGACTGCGTTGACTTGCTTGGCCATGGAGAGCGTTGAGTCGAGGATGACTCCCAGGTTGCGTGCGTGGTCGGTGGGTGTCGGGGCTGCTCCCAGCGTCGTTGGCCACCAGGAGTCGTCCCAGGCTGAGGGGTTGGAGCCGAGGATGAGGACCTCTGTCTTCTCCGTGTTCAGTTTTAGTCGGCTGATCTTCATCCAATCGGCGACGGCCTTCATTCCTTCATGGAGGTTGGATTTGGCGGGCGAGGGGGTCCTTGGTGAGGGAGAGGATCAGTTGAGTGTCGTCGGCGTAGGAGATTATGTTGAGGTCGTGTTGTCTGGCGATGCGTGCGAGCGGGGTCATGTAGATGTTGAACAGTGTTGGGCTGAGGGACGATCCCTGGGGTACGCCGCAGATGATCTATAACCCTTTGCCCAACAACTGCGCCAGGTAATGAGAACTTTTGGCATCCCGATCGGCCCGACTACACACTCAGTATCTCTATATGCTGATGACATGTTGTTGTATTTTAAAGATATACGGATGGACTTGCATCCAGTGGCGACTCTCCTGGCCCGTTTCAGCACAATGTCAGGGCTACACTTGAACGCCTCGAAATCAATAGCATATTCTTATTACGACACATACACCCTACCCACCCTGCAATTTGGTGAAGAGCAACTTAGGGTCGAACCTGCTACCTTTAAATACCTGGGAATCCAGATCTATAGGAATACCCACGACACATTGGTAGGAAACCATATCAGTGCAATTAACTCCCTAAAATCACAGGTGGCCTTCTGGATTAAATTGCCACTGTCCACGGCAGGACGCCTTACAATAGCTAAAATGGTGATGCTACCGAGGCTCCTATACTACTTTGTCAACCTTTCGGTGGTGATTCCTGCATGGGTATTCAAGATGTTAAATTCCTTACTGATAAACTTAATATGGGGACTGGGACGCCGTCGGATTAGTCTCACTAAACTACAACAACCTACAACTAGAGGGGGTATGGGAGCCCCAGACTTTAAGGTGTACTGTATAGTGGGTCAGTTACAATGGCTGGCATATTGGCTTGCTGGCCATAATTTATTCGAAATTGGGTACACACCTGCACAATTACAGCTTGGAACACTACAGTCTCTACTTTGCCCAGAACCCGGGAGACTAAGGGAAATCCCCTTGCTTCTTCAGGTAGCACTCCACTATTGGAAAGTTGCACTGAAATACACTAATACACCCACCCCATATGCCCCGAATATTCCTCTCTGCAGTCTCCCAACACCGCAAGGAATTTTGTCAGCCCACAGACTGGCGCCTTGGGAAGATGTTGGAATCACGACCGTAGGATCCCTGTTTCATGATAAAGCGTTAATGCCCCACACCGAGTTTGTGCGCACCTATAATGTATCAAATACATTAGTCTTGACCCATGCCAGCATCATTCACTTTATCTGCCTGCATTGGCTCGTCGAGCAACGAGAGCCCCCTACATTCCAATTGTTACAAGCGCTAAGAATAATGGGCCATGGGAGCCACCTAGTTAGATGGGTGTACAGGGGCTTAAGAGAGCACTTAGAAATTCCGCTACTGCCTCTTCGGCAGAAATGGGAGACGGATATTGCACGTGTCCTTACGGACAAAGAATGGGCAGTTATCCTTGAATACCCCAAATGAGTGTCTCGCAATACTCGATTCAAGTTCATACAGCTTTCATTGCTACAAAGGGCATACTTGACACCACATAGGGTCCATACAATGTACCCATCAGCCCCCTCGGACTGCCCCCGCTGCCACCTGCCTGAGGCCGGCTTGTTTCACATGCTATGGTCCTGCCCCTCCCTGCAGGGGTATTGGAAGGAAGTTACTGAAGGGCTGTCACAGCTATCCGAAAGACCCTTTTGGGCTACTATAGAAGTGTGCCTCTTGGGACTGTCCCCTCTCCCACGGAAAGCAGTAGTGTTGCGCCGTTTTACAGATCTCTCCCTAATATTGGCCAAAAGAATGCTCACGCAGCGTTAGAAATCCCACTCTGCACCGAGAGGGGGAGCTTAGGCGGAAGAAGTAATACGTTGGGCCACGGCAGAAAGAGAAGCCCTTCAGCGGGAGGAGTATAGAGGGCTTCGGAAAAAGCCCATTTCAATGGACTGGGCCCATCTGTTGGAACAATTGAAAGCTAACACCACCACAGATTAGTGCAAACACGAAATGAGCAACAGTATATGCCAGAATATTGTAATTGGTTATATTGGTAATAATGTAACTGTTATGTACCTATCGACCCTTTCTCTCTCCTTTCCCTCTTACCCCCTTTCCCCTCCTTTCCCCCCTCCCCCCCAAAGCCTTTTGGCCCTCCCTCAAAGACAAATCCATATAACACACTGACCGGACCTTCCAAGCAAGATTTAGGTGGGAGGGGGGAAGGATTGAGCACGTTGCTCTAGAATGTTATCAAGTGTTATAATTTTAAAACTACTATTACAATTATTTCTTACCTAGATCATTTCATCAGAAATGTGTGATGTACTCCGTATGTGACATAATAGTGAGATCTGCTCATTGAGACGATAAATACAGATGTACATTGATAAGTTGTGGAAGTAATACTGCTATGGATATGTACTGCTGTGGAAATTCAATAAAAACATATGATAAAAAAAATGCGAAATCAAAACCAAACATTTCAAGAACACCAAAATTGGTTTGAAGAAATGATGCTAGACTATGTCTCCTCCGCAATGAGGGAGCGACATGGCCAGTCTTAGCCGGTTACACCCCCTACCCAGATATAGCAAATCTGACAGCAGTAGAATTACATACATTGTACACAGGTCTCATCAGAATATATAGATGTTTGACACAATAAGTGATGCGTACAATGACAATAAATACCATAAGAGCTGTTCAAGCTGCTACCTTTAAATACCTGGGAATCCAGATCTATAGGAATACCCACGACACATTGGTAGGAAACCATATCAGTGCGATTAACTCCCTAAAATCACAGGTGGCCTTCTGGATTAAATTGCCGCTGTCCACGGCAGGACGCCTTACAATAGCTAAAATGGTGATGCTACCGAGGCTCCTATACTACTTTGTCAACCTTCCAGTGGTGGTTCCTGCATGGGTATTCAAGATGTTATATTCCTTACTGATAAACTTAATATGGGGACTGGGACGCCGTCGGATTAGTCTCACTAAGCTACAACAACCTACAACTAGAGGGGGTATGGGAGTCCCAGACTTTAAGGCGTACTGTATAGTGGGTCAGTTACAATGGCTGGCATATTCGCTTGCTGGCCATAATTTATTCTAAATTGGGTACACACCTGCACAATTACAGCTTGGAACACTACAGTCTCTACTTTGCCCAGAACCCGGGAGACTAAGGGAAATCCCCTTGCTTCTTCAGGTAGCACTCCACTATTGGAAAGTTGCACTGAAATACACTAATACACCCACCCCATATGCCCTGAATATTCCTCTCTGCGGTCTCCCAACGCCGCAAGGAATTTTGTCAGCCCACAGATTGGCGCCTTGGGAAGATGTTGGAATCACGACCGTAGGATCCCTGTTTCATGATAAAGCGTTAATGCCCCACACCGAGTTCGTGCGCACCTATAATGTATCAAATACATTATTCTTGACCCATGCCAGCATCATGCACTTTATCTGCCTGCATTGGCTCATCGAGCAACGAGAGCCCCCTACATTCCATTTGTTAGAAGCGCTACGCATAATGGGCCATGGGAGCCACCTAGTTAGATGGTTATACAGGGGCTTAAGAGAGCACTTAGAAATTCCGCTACTGCCTCTTAGGCAGAAATGGGAGACGGATATTGCACGTGCCCTTACGGACAAAGAATGGGCAGTTATCCTTGAATACCCCAAACGAGTGTCTCGCAATACTCGATTCAAGTTCATACAGCTTTCATTGCTACAAAGGGCATACTTGACACCATATAGGGTCCATACAATGTACCCATCAGCCCCCTCGGACTGCCCCCACTGCCACCTTGGAAGGAAGTTACTGAAGGGCTTTCACAGCTATCCGAAAGACCCTTTTGGGCTACTATAGAAGTGTGCCTCCTGGGACTGTCCCCTCTCCCACGGAAAGCAGTAGTGTTGCGCCGTTTTACAGATCTCTCACGCAGCGTTAGAAATCCCACTCTGCACCGAGAGGGGGAGCTTGGGGGGAAGAAGTAATACGTTGGGCCACGGCAGAAAGAGAAGCCCTTCAGCGGGAGGAGTATAGAGGGCTTCGGAAAAAGCCCATTTCAATGGAATGGGCCCATCTGTTGGAACAATTCAAAGCTAACACCACCACAGATTAGTGCAAACACTAAATGAGCCACTGTATATGCCAGAATATTGTAATTGGTTATATTGGTAATAATATAACTGTTATGTACCTATCGACCCTTTCTCTCTCCTTTCCCTCTTCCCCCCCCTTTCCCCCCTCCCCCCCAAAGCCTTTTGGCCCTCCCTCAAAGACAAATCCATATAACACACTGACCGGACCTTCCAAGCGAGATTTAGTTGGGAGGGGGGAAGGGTTGAGCACGTTGCTCTAGAAAGTTATCAAGTGTTATAATTTTAAAACTACTATTACAATTATTTCTTACGTAGGTCATTTCATCAGAAATGTGTGATGTACTCCGTATGTGACATAATAGTGAGATCTGCTCATTGAGACGATAAATACAGATGTACATTGATAAGTTGTGGAAGTAATACTGCTATGGATATGTACTGCTGTGGAAATTCAATAAAAACATATGATTAAAAAAATGCGAAAACAAAACCAAACATTTCAAGAACACCAAAATTGGTTTGAAGAAATGATGCTAGACTATGTCTCCTCCGCAATGAGGGAGCGACATGGCCAGTCTTAGCCGGTTACACCCCCTACCCAGATATAGCAAATCTGACAGCAGTAGAATTACATACACTGTACACAGGTCTCATCAGAATATATAGATGTTTGACACAATAAGTGATGCGTACAATGACACTAAATACCATAAAGAGCTGTTCAAGCTGCACAATCACAATTGACTATTCCTGGAATCAGTCCAGTGACCATCAATGCAGTCATGGTTAAGGCTCCCAACATCACCAAAAATTGGGGACCTAGGAAGCATAAAGGTCCAGCATACATGCTCCACTGTTAATTCTCAAAAGAAAAAGGTATGCTGTTCCTAAAGGGGACAAAGGGGAGTAGGTCAGAGAAAAGGAGCCACTACAAGGGGAGTAGTTCCTTTTTGGAAATGGGGCCCTCCCACACACTTGCGGGTGTCATGCTTCCTCATCGGGCTTCCTCCTCATCGCGCCGGCGCTGTAATGCCTGACGGGCACCCTCAAAGGGGCTCTTTTTCGGAGATCTTTTTCCAAAGTCGTGATGAGAAGTGCAAGTTAAGGGCCCTTTGTGTAGATTGAGGAAACATAGGTATCGATGTAGTGATTAGTGACTTAAAAAAGGCTAGGCAAATCTCAAATCAAATTTTAATCCATGAGTATGCCTGACTTATTAAAAACGTGATGTCACCAGTGGGGACAATGATCCCTGGTGACTTATAAGGTCAACATGTTTCATGCCGTCAATTAGTCAAGATTTGATCTAGGGCAATTCTTCAGGACCGTAAAATTTATAACTAATCTACACTGTGTCTGGGACCACAGACTAAGTACACTAAGTACCCATTTTAGTGTACCTGCAGAATATGAAATCACTGACCTGGGGGAGGAAGTTATGATAAGAAATCATAAAATAGCGCCATACAGAGCAGTCTTGTATAGTAATTGTAGAGGCATGCAAAACTAGCATGGGTTAATTTGTGATTTGTAACAAGTAGTGATAGGAACCAAGTTAGACAAACACGTGATACATACATAAAACATATAGGTGGTGGTTTCATACACTGTGGTCAAAAGAGGGAAAACATTCACCCAATGAGGGTGATGTCATCACCTCCTCAAGAGAAACTCTGAGAAAAATGCTAACATTTTTAGCCTGCTGTTGGGAAGTAAAATTTTAATTTTCATTTTTTAAGTGAGCCCAGGAGGAGAAATAATAACCTCCGTTCACATGGTGGAAAGCCAAAGATCCAGTACTCACGTCATCCATTGGAGAACTTCACCAACGACCTACCCTTTCTCATGTGCCTCAGGAGTTAGGACTTGGAGGTAGTCGTTTGGTTTATAAACCCTCCATCCTGCCCTAATTGGTAACAGGTGGTCCGTATGAAGTGGATTCCCACATAGGCGCATACACACCCACATTCAATGGGAGCGTTTCAACGATTTTCAACCCTGTCACATTAATTGCTAGCAACAATCCACATGATACATGGGCTCCTAACCCACTGCAAGATGGCGCCCACGATTCCCAGGTCATCACTGCTGACCTTTGGTCAGCAATTAATCACTTCATACGGACCACCTGTTACTAATTAGGGCCGGATGGTTTATAAACCGAATTACCACCTCCAAGTCCTCAAACCTGAGGCACATGTGATGGGGTAGGTCGTTGGTGAAGTTCTCCAATGGATGACTTGAGTACCGGATCTTTGGCTTTCCACCATGTGAAAGGAGGTTATTATTCCTCCCCCTGGGCTGACTTAAAAAATGTAAAATAAAATGTTACTTTCCAACAGCAGGCTAAAAATGTTAGCATTTTTCTCAGTGTTTCTCTAGAGGAGGTTATAACATCACCCTCATTGGGTAAATGTTTTCCCTCTTTTGACCACAGTGTATGAAACCACCATATATATGTTTTATGTATGCGTCACATGTTTGTCTAACTTGGTTCCTATCACTACTTGTTACAAATCACGAATTCACGCTTGCTAGTTTTGCATGCCTCTAAAATTACTATACAAGACTGCTCTGTATGGTGCTATTTTATGATTTCTTATCATGTCTTCCTCCCCCAGGTCAGTGATTTTACATTCTGCAGGTACACTTAAATGGGTACTTAGTGTTTGGACACTACTTGTTGCATCCTTGGTCCCAGACACTGTGTAGATTAGTTATACATTTTACGGTCCTGAAGAGTTGCCCTAGATCACATCTTGCCTAATTGACAGCATGAAACATGTTGACCTTATAAGTCACCAGGGATCATTGTCCCCACTGGTGACATCACGTTTTTAATAAGTCAGGCATACTCATGGATTAATATTTGATTTGAGACTTGCCTTTTTTAAGTCACTAATCACTACATCGATACCTATGTGTCCTCAATCTACACAAAGGGCCCTTAACTTGCACTTCACATCTCAACTTTGGAAAAAGATCTCTGATAAAGAGCCCCTTTGAGGGTGCCCGTCAGGCATTACAGCACCGGCCCGACAAGGAGCAAGCCCGATGACGAAACATGACACCCGCAAGGGTGTGTGAGGGCCTCATTTCCAAAAAGGAACTACTCCCCTTGTAGTGGCTCCTTTTCTCTGACCTACTCCCCTTTGTCCTTTGTCCCCCTTAGGAACAGCATACCTTTTTAGGTCTCGCGCCTAGCGTTGCACTGCGAAGCGGTGCTCGCGCAGCGCGAGACATTTAGTAGGTGAAAAACGGGGATTCAGCACTGACCTAGGAATCGCACACGCTCGTGCGTGTGCGATTCCTTTTGTGCTACCCCATTGGCCTTTTCGTGCGTCTTTTTATAAAAGACTGCACGCAATTGGCCAAAGGCGGGCGCATTGCTCCGCCCATGGCCTATTGGTGTCTATTACGCGCTTGGTGCGCGTAATAGACACCAATAGGCCATGTGGTTTCAATTATCGTGCCCAGACACGGGCGTGATAATTGAAATCACATGCTTAGCTGTGGCGCGCGTGCGCGCACCACTTGCAGGCTTCTTTGTTTTCCCTATCGCGATCGCGTTCATTTTTTATTTTGCGTTTTCATTTTAATCTGCACGGTAGCAACCTCGCGCGGTTGCCTCTGACCCTGAATATCCTCCCATTGCTTGCCTCTCTGCCCCCACTGTCTCACGCTGTCTGTGTGCCTCAGACTCTTCTCACATGCATGTATGTATCTACCACCATTTGTGTATGTAACGGGGATAACATTGTTTATCGTGTGTGCCTCGAGCTCCGGGTGTCTAACACCTCCTCGCTGTCTGTGTGCCTCGGCTCGTGCTCTCTGTCTCAAACTCCCCGCGCGCGCTCTGTGTATGCCTCAGGTTTTGTATTTGCTCCATGTAGTACCCCGAGCTCCTCCCACTGCCGATGTCCCCCAAATTATTACAGTCTGTCAGCGACACACAGCTCCACTCTCATAAAGACTCCACTGACCCCTCCGCCGTGGAGAAGGCTGCTGGCGGGTGCAGTCTCTTGCCCTCACTGATCAATGAAACAGTGTACGTGTGACGAGCCTTGGCTGTGATCCCGGACTCTTTAGACCTATCGAAAAACTGTATGATGCTTTATTTTGGTATATTTCTTCAGCGCTTGACAGAAGGCGGCTTTCAGATGTGCCTTGGATTAAAAGCAAGATCGTGATGTAATGTGCTGTTGTTCAGCAATGTAATTGCCTTTGCTTCAGCCTTGTTGGTGAGGTCAGTGCTTGGGCTTGTTTTGTGTCTGTCAGTCAGACGGGGAGGGCTCCTAGACAACACAGCCACAGTGAGGGCCAGGTGTAGAGTGAACCAGACGTCCCGGATTTACACCGACAGTCACAGTTTTTTTTTTTTTTTACTTCTGTTCAAACGCCCGATACTTTAATCAAAAGTAAATACAAATCCCAGTTTTGAGTGATAAAGCTAGGGTTTGCATGAACACCACAAATAATATGTTGCACATGCTTTCATCTCCATCGGACCCTCTCGCATGCAGCATGATACGAAGAAAGACCTCCTCTCTACCTACACCAGAGAAGTGGTAGCATCCCCACTTGACATAGGCTACGGTTTGTTTTAGTTTATCAAACTTCTGTGACCTGTTTGCTTAGATGTAGCTTGTAGCATGCAAAGCAAGTGCAACATTTATGGAAACAAATGCTGTGCACACAGCAGATAGTTTCATCGGCTCAGCATCTCCCCATTGCCCTGGATCCTGATACTAAACCTTTTTCCTTCACTCTGCAAATCATTGCTACAGGTCTTGGCCAAACTGTGCATATTTAAAGTGAACCACAAAGTTATCCTCTACTTTTTACCGTGGTATTACGACATAAACATCAAAATTTTATGAGCTGAAAATATTGTTACGTTTAAAAGTGAAATCTATCCACTGCAGCAAAGGCTCTGTAACTACGTTGCCACAGCCATCGTCGACGAGTGTTATTAAGAGTAGCCTTATGCTTTCACTGAAATTTTGTAGAACTTCGTCTACGTCTGTAGCCTGTCACTTTTTGAAGTAGTAAGCGCTACTAATCACACTTTGTAATAAATAATTTCTGTAGGCTATGCTCCAAACGTCGTTTCAAGATGTTAGATCATTCGCCTAGCTCTGTGTTTGACATTTTACTCAGTGGTTAGGAAAGTATATTATTAGATGCATTCGTTTTGGGCAACATCACACAGAAAGTGGGGACTATTACTATAAACTAATGATCCATAAAATGTGAGAAAAGCCTCTGCTACAACAGAAATACAAATATTTAAAAAATGTGAACGTTTGCTACTTTAAATACATATTTAAAAAAAATTATGTAGATAAATGTTTCCACTTGAAGCCCATTCTGAAGTCTCCTCACGTACATTGTTTTCATGGGATATAGATTTATGGGAGCAATTTATAGCAGCTCCTCAGACAGCTTATCACTTGCTGCTTTTGTGTGTCTGAAGCCTGGTCTTGATGTTAAGACTGCACACAACATAATGTATTTTTTTAAAAGCAGCGCAACACGACGCACTTTTTTAAAAAACTGCGTGGCATGCCGTGCTTTATTTTTTTTCCAGCTGCGCATAATCTTATGTTTTAATTTTAGCAGCACGGCACGCAGCACTTCAACAATAGCGGCCTTTCGCTTTCCTCTGCGCGGCTCGCCAAACTTAATCTAAGTGTCATTTTCCAGTGTTTACAGCTAGGGACATGTCCTGCCATTACAACGCCAACAGCTCTAACTTTCACAAATGCGAGACCTATTGCATTGCAAATGCTTGTTCTTTTAAGGTTCCCAACAGACAGGAAGAGATTCCGTTCTGGATTGCACACAAAACAAATCAGCTTGAAGCAGTGTTTTCCCATACGGGACCCCACGAAAAAAACAGAATTCCCACAATATTCTTGCAAATGGGGATGGCTCCCTCAGCAGAAGACTGCGCCATTTAGGGTACAGTCTTTGCTGCAGTATATACCAAAACACACGGTACATCCTCATTAGCTGCTTTGTCACAGGTGCTTAAACTGATCCAAAATGAGTACAGGGCAGCCCCTGCCCTGTATTTTGGGAAGAAACTGATTGACAGTTTTGCCCCTGTATCATAAAAGGAGAAGCAGCAGCATTGGTTATACGCCAGTGACGCTCGCAGGTTGATCCGGGAGACCAGGAGCGCAAACTACCTAATATTATTGAGGAAACCTATGCATCAATAGGTAGAGATAATTTGGGAGCTAGACCTAGTAAACCACAGATTAAGGGTAATCCTGAAAAGTATAACTTGAAGCAGGCACAGAGTCTTTTAAGAAGAAGTGGGATAATAAGAAAAATAAGAAAAAGACTAAAACATGGAGTGGATTTTCTCGACAGGAGTCCTTGGACAAGCGCTACAAGCTGCGCAACCATGATGCAATTAAAACGGCTGATAGGTATCAGGATACTGATACATGTCCTTCTCGTTCATTTCATGAATCATCCGAAAAACGCTCAGAGAGGGGGACGATCAGAGTGCAGATCAGAGGAGAATGTGAAACCGAAGAAGGACTAACAACACTCTTCTGACTTCATAATAAAAAAGGAAGACAAACCTACACAGTCCAAGCCTCAATTCAAAAAGAAGAAGGTAGCTGGCATCCAAGTCAAGCATGCCCCGGATATTGAGGACAGTGCTTCTAAGCGGGGAGTGGGCTCTGTCCATGCTGGACAGTGCGGTAAAACTCACAATAGTTCACCGGAATCTTATGGAGTGTCTGGCGGCAGTAGCAACGAGTGACTATGTCCAGGTGGAAACACCGGACCGGAGACTGAGTGTCTCTAGTCAATTATATGAATTGCAACTCCAGATGGAGCGGCATATACCATGTACCATAAATGTTCTCTTATGGGAGAACTTGTCATTTGCTAAGACATACTCTTGGCTGAAAAGAATTGGCCACCGGAGTTTGTTATGGATTGCCCCAAAGGGGAAAAGGTAAAGTTACCTGCCCTTTCCGACCTCATTCCAGACTCAGTAAAACACACATATGCCAAGGAGTGGGCCTTAGTGCAAGCTCCGGAGTTATGCCGCAACCATGTGGGTTGGGATGATGGATCACCTTACCACATTATACCTTTGAGGTCCACCCCACAGCCACAAAGACATTACCCCATTAAACATGAGGGTAAAAACAAGTTAGAGAAATACTCACACAACTTAAATACCAAGGTGTAATAGAAAGTTGCACCTCACCAATGAATAATCCTTTGTTTCCAGTAATGAAACCAGACCATTCATATTGTTTAGTCTTAGACTACAGACACTTGAACACTACTACACGCACATTTACGGTACAAAAAGTGCAGAGAGTGGCACTAATGAACAATATAGTGCGTAAAAAATACAAAACCACATTAGACATATCAAATGGATTTTTCTGCCTAATTATAGCACTTGAACGCAGGTACTTGATCGCATTAAGTGCTCTAGGTTCTCAAAAACAGTTCTGTTGATTGCCACCAGGGTATAAGATTAGCCCAGGGCTGTTTTTAGTCCATGTAACGGAACTGTAACAAGACTTAGATGATCAGGCATTGTGCTATGTCGATGACATATACTTGACAAATGATGACCTGTCGATTCACTTGGTTAGAATACATCGTATAGTTTTGGGATTTGCTCACAAGGGCTACAAACTTAATTATAAAAGTCAAAAATTGCTTATCTCAGTGTCCTGTTCTTAGGATACAAGATGTCAGGAGAAGGCAGAAGCCTTGTGACACATTTCCTAGAGAAGTGTGCGCTGTTACAACCACCAAACACATTGAAGAAACTCCAATCAATATTAGGTTTCCTGAACTTTGGCAGAACTTACATACCAGATTATGCACAATGGGTTAAACCGTTCTACCACTTGATTTGTCCAGGCTTTTTAAGTGCTTATTGGACATCTGAACACACATATTTTACGTACAAGCTGACATATTTGCTACAAAATATTTACACACACGTGTTAATACCACAAACCTAGTGATCCCTATAATTGTGGGTGCATCAGGGTACACCTATATCACATTCAATGGAGACACTGTAGCTATAGCATATAAATCGCAGTTATATACAAATGCAGAAATGCGTTTTGCACCAACAGAAAAAATCCTGAGGCAATGCAGACTTCTATAGTGAAAGAAAGATCATTGGCTATGGGGAAATTAATAACTGTCGTGTCTCCCGTTCCGGCCTTTGAGGCTATTATACAGGCAAGCATTCCAAATGCGAAAGCTTTACATCCAAAATGGATACAATGGGCCAACTCACCCACAGCAACAGATGTATATTACAATTTTGACTCTGCATTACAAACACAAGCGTATCTCCAATAAGAGCACGAATATCCTCTGCCCAATGAAGTCATGCCTCTAGATCAGTATGATTACATAATCCACACTGATGGTTCTGCTCAGTCTGCAGTAGGGACAAAGCACCAATGCTCTGCCACTTGCCCAGGCATAAAGGGTAGAATGCAGGATGGAGAATTCCAAACACGTAAAACATATATGCAGTCACTTGGTGATTGCACTGCACAGCTGTCTGAATTGAAAGGTCTGATTATGGCAATTGAAAATACTGATCAGGATTCTCCACACTTATTATGCGTGATTCATAATATTGTGTCCAGTCTTACAATGAGTACTTACACTACTGGAGCCACGAATGAATTCAGAGATTCCAAAGGGTAAACGATAAAGCACAAGATGCTTTAGGGACAAGTGGCCAAACTAAAAGCATGTTTGCCACGAACTCATGTGATACACACACTCAGTCATCAGCGTGTAGGAATACACGTGCATGGAATTCAACGGCTGATGAAGCAGCAAAAGCAAAAGTGCAAATTTCTGCAATCACTGCAATTGCTCGTTCTAGTACAAGGAAAGATGAAGACATCATGACGGCTGTCAATGCTACGTGCAATGGCACCCTCTTGCCGAAAAGCTTTCCAACTAAATACTCCTACCAGTTAAGTGCCTAGAACATTCAATTTGCTCATATTCCCGGAGTGGGGGATAGAATACTTAATTCAGATCGCAGGTTAGGATTGATCCTAGCAGCACATGAGGGTCTAGCATCTGCTCACACAGGGGTGGCGGCTACAATTTCACTATTGCAGCAACGCTATTGGTAGCCGGGTATATACAAACAGGGCAAGGACTTTGTCCTTAAGTGTGACATCTGCCAGCAGATGAAAGTTTCCATGATAGCACACCCACCACAGACACCTCTATTGATCTTTGACAAGCGTCTGGCTAGTGATTATTTGGATCACTGCAGACTCTTACACACAGACGGGTCTTATAAATACATCATGGTGGATTTCTGCTCTTGATTTCTATGGGTAAAGCCACAGCGATCGGCTGACGCTTGAACTGTTATATAAGATTGCAAGTCTTCTTCGGGACATATGAAGTAGCCACATTCCATTCGGATCAAGGTCCGGGGTTCACCTCTAGGGCTTACAGAAACACCCCGGGAAAATTGGGTGTGACTGTGCAGTACTCCTTCCCCCATCATCTTGAGGGAAACGTGGTAGTGGTGAGGAAGAACAGGGGACTTAAAGCAGTCTTTAACAGCTAGAGTACTAGATTCAGGTCGCAGTTGGATTCACCCCCTGTATGGGTTCCAGAGAGCCCTAAATATTCTGCCTAGAAAATCCCTGGTTGGTCGGACTCCCTATGAAATCCTGTTCGGGGTTAAGATGTGGGTTCCAGACCTTGACAGTCCCAGTGCAGTGGTGGCAGAAATGCCTTTTGACATCAGTGAACGTTTTGGATGTTTTACAGGAACTGAATGACTTCAGAGACACTCAGAGCAACGTCCAACAGAAACATTCTGCCACTGGTGAAGTGAAGGAAGTGCCAGCAACTCCTAGTTAGATTCTAAAGATCAGTGATCTGGTCTGGGGGTAAAATTGTGGACAAGAAGGAATTCAGGCCATCCAAAGCCTGTATCTGTCATAGCTGTCGAAGGTACCAGAACTGTACTTTTACCGCCCCTTGCTGGTAGAAAACAAAAGAGATTTGTGCCTATTGACCTCATCAAACCACCTCATGTGGCTGGATCTACATAATAGGCCTGACTTCATAAATCATATGTAATGTTTGCATCGCTCTTGTACCACGTTGTGTGGTGCAAGAGCGACGCAAACCGGCTCATAAATAGGCACCCAAGTCTTGTTGGGAAATAGAATTTGAACTATTTGAACATTAGACTAAGCACTGTTAAAGACTTTAGGGACTGTTTGCATTCAAACTTTGAGGTTATTCCTGTGAAGGAAGTCAGACAATAGTAACACATGATATGTTATTATATTTAAGCATTAAACAAGAAGGGATTTCATAGCAAGTGATATATGTATTATAGCTGATAGGAATCACAGAATATTAATACCTGCTCATTATCTTTTCAGTTGCACAAGAGTAAAGTAGAAACCTAGCTTATCTTTATCAGGGAGCCCAGAGATAAGAAGCTCAAGGTAGTTACCTTGTCAATAGAATATGAGGGTTGATGAGCATCTATAAAGTTACTCAACTCTTTTAATCCTTTCAGTTTCAGGAATATCAACTTCATACCGAACAGGGGAGAATATTATCAAGGGCCTATCGCCGCTTTAGTGGCACTTTTTTGCTGCTAAAGTGGCGATATTTTTATCTCCCTATTAGCAAGCTGTCGCTAACAGGCGTTAGCGACAGCTTTCCGGCGATAGCTATCGTTTTTGCCATCGCCGTGCATGGCAGCAATATTTTTCGCTAATGATATGCAAAGTAGGCGTTCCCTCTCAAAATCTCACAAAAAAAGTCACTAACACACCATCGCACTATTACCAATGATGTCCCGGACCCGCGAAGCGCTAAAAAAAGTCCAGCTAAGGCCTCTTAGCTGCAGGAAAATAAGACCTGAAAAAAACATGTCTAAAAATTGTAAAAATGGTGATAAATGGAGGCATAAAAGGGAGACTAGCCCAGACCCACACCTGAAGAGCCACAGACGCCATGGAGGTACTAATCATTCAGTTCGGAGTACCACGAAGGCAACAACCACCACCGCCACTGCCACCTTCCCCAGGACCACCACCAAGGCTGCGCCAAAGACGACAGCGGGCCCTGCGCAGACGTCTCAGCCTCGCAGACCTGACGCCAGAGGATGTCATAGCCCACTACAGGCTCAAAAGGACATCCATCCAACACATCCTGAACCTGATAGCCCATAGGCTGACGCCACAAACACAGCGGAGAACCAACATCCCTCCGCTGACAAAGCTGCTGGCCGTGCTGCAAATGTTGGCCTCTGGGACCTTTCAACCAACAACGGCCAGAGTTGGAGGAGTCTCACAGGCAGCCTTTTCAATCTTCCTCCCAACTGTCTTGGATGGCATACTCAGCCTGATACCCCAGCACCTTCACTTCCCCAAATCTGTGCAGGAACAGATTGAGACCAAGCAAGGATTCTACGCCATAGAAGGATTCCCACAGGTGTTGGGCGCAATTGACTGCACAGATGTCCTATTTGTGCCCCCTGCGGACAGTGCACACATATACCGCAACAGAAAGCACACCCATGCCATGAATGTGCAGGCAATAGTGGACCACCGGGGACTGTTCACCAATGTCATAGCCAAGTTTCCAGGGAGTGTGCATGATTCCTACATCTTCCGACAGTCCATCATAAACCAGCGCTTCCAGGATGGCACATATGGAAATGCAGTGCTAGTCGGTAACTACTAACGTGATCCACCACATGCCTCAACTTCACAGAGATGCAAATCAGAAGTGTGAGAATGTACATGTCACAATCACACATACAACATGTCAATCAACATGCCCACATACCAGACACAACAACACCAAGAACTGTGGCTAGATATGTAGACAAACCATCCTCAAATGCTTAGCCCCTGTGCCACCCATAAGCAAATGTGGTGAGAGGTGGGAACCATGTATGTGCGATGGAGGCACACGATCCATAATGAAAGTAGGAAAACAAGGCCCAGTGTGAAGGTGTTGTGCTGGACAGTCGGGAGTAAGCTGACCGCAGACGTGCCCATGTTGGCATATAGTGTGTTTCTGTAGCCCAGCCTGATGGCAATGACTGTGTGGGTCACTGTCACACCCGACAATGGGGGGATCCATGTGAAGGTTGCATGGAGGATGCAGAGGCTGGCGAAGCAGCTGCAGGCCACTGCATACACCTGTAGGTACATGGAGATGGAGGAGTCAAATATGGGGCCTAGGTACCTAGATTTGGGGTGGGGGCATCCGAAGGCGTTGGACCACCAGGTGATGCCACATGCTGATTGTTCTGTTACGAGGATGAGGACACATGTTTCCCCTGCGTATAGCACGCCCCAGCTGTTGATCATCCATGTTGCAAATCACAGCAATCCTACCTGGAAGAGCAGTTTGGTGTGTGGGCGTATTGGTGATGGTGAATATGAGCATTCTGTATGTGTTGGTGGTGCTGTGTACTGGTATCACAAAGCATGCACCAGCTCCACTCCATGTGTCAGCAGATGCATCTGCCAACTCTGAGGTTGGTGCTGACCGAGGTGGCATGCCGTATGTTGCAGTTGCATAGTGGGACAAGGGTGCATGCGCAGTTGGAGATACATGTTTGGAAAATGTCGACTTGCGCCATTGTTGACGACTGCAGTGTTGTGGTTGTTGCTGTCGATGGTGGTGTGTAGCATCTCCTCGGTGATTGATCTACACCAACTTCGTGGGGGCCTGCATGTGGTCAACGGTGGCTTGGGGTACATCAACAAGGTGGTGCATGCGTAAGTGGTCAACACATGTGCGTTTAGTGGTGCCGATGAACTGGACGAAGTCTACACATGCAAAGAAGCCGTCAAAGGTGTGCCCTGCCTTGTGGATCAGTGTGGTGAAGATCTGGGACAGTCTGATGTCAGCTAACATTTCCCAGAGTCAAATGGATCTTGAGTAGTCATGGCATGTGAGTTGGAGGCTACACTCCTGAATGAGTGCGTAGTCCACAGAGTGGACAGTGTTGCGTCTGATGATGCTGATGGTGTGGGTGAAGCGTTCCTGCCCGCAATGGGCCCTGCATGCGAGGGGGCTGATGACTGTTGATATGTGGCCGCTCGGGACAGGAAACAGCATGTGTTGTGCATTGGGGCAGGTCTGGCAGCAGCGACAGCAGCACAACTAAACGTGAACCGTGTCTGGTGTGGCCCATTGCCATTTCAAGCTTCACATGGCATTGACTGTGAGGAGGGTGGATGAGTGCCATCGATAGATGGTAGAAGAGCCAGTCATGCAACCGCGCAGCGCACACAATTGATGAGGCTTGGGGGAGGGAGTATCAACAGTGAGGCAATTTAATTTGCAGCGATGCGTGTAATCAGTCAGAAGCAACACATGGCAAACATGAAATCCAACATAACACAAATGACACACCACAAAACCATCTACACCAACAACACATCCGGCACAACCAATAATGTTAACATCTCACTATCACATGTTACAGGTGACCAAGGATATGCACTATGCCCGTGGATGATGACACCCCTCCGAAACCCCACCACCCAGGCCCAGAGGCAGTATAATGCGGCCCACAGACGCACCCGGTCCATTGTGGAGCGCACATTTGGCGTGCTAAAGTCACGTTTCCGTTGCCTGGACATCACAGGTGGCAGACTGCTGTACAGCCCTGAAATGGTCAACAATATCATCCTTGCATGTTGTGTATTGCACAATATATGTGTGCGCACCAATGCTCCATGGATTCAAGTGCCTGCTGCACCGGACGATGACCAGGATGAAGATGAGGCAGGTGGCGCACACCCCACAGTAAATGCAGCAGGAACTGCCCGAAGGGACCGAATAATAAACAATTTCTTCAACTGAGCACGTCACATTGTGACAGTCCCCCTCCAATGTATCTTATAGCAAAATGAACGCAATCACGGTGTGTGCCAATAAAAAAAACATATACACATACCCTGTCTGCATGTTACTGTCCAGCATGGGGACATCACTCCGAAAAGGGTACGTTGCCCAATATGTGCAGAGCAAATAACAAAACTTCATCCATGCTGGGAATGTGTCCTCAGTACAGAGATACTTTTCAGTGTGTCAAATGTGTAAGACTAGAGTCTTCATGGTGCAAATTGGGCTACACAATCCAAAATTAATGCGTGTCCTTTGTGTAAATCAGGCAATATAGGTTGTCGTCTGTGAATAAATGCACAATTGTAGTCTGTTGTCAGTGGTCAATAATTTATTGGATTGTGTACGTTGTGTAAAACAATGAAACTGTGGGCGTGCAATGGGGTAAGAGATGAAACTTTGGGCGTGCAATGGGGTAAAATCTGAAAATAGGGCATGCAATGGGGTAAAATAGGAAAAATGGGCGTGCAATGGGGTAAATCATGAAAAATGCGCGTGCAATGGGGCAAAATCTTAAAATAGGGGGTGCAATGGGGTAAAATAAGGAAAAGGGGCGCGCAATGGGGTAAAATCTGAAAATAGGGCGTGCAATGGGGTAAAATAAGGAAAAAGGGCGTGCAATGTGGTAAAATCTGAAAATAGGGCGTGCAATGGGGTAAAATAAGGAAAAAGGGCGTGCAATGTGGTAAAATCTGAAAATAGGGCGTGCAATGGGGTAAAATAAGGGAAAAGGGCATGCAATGGGGTAAAATCTGAAAATAGGGCGTGCAATGGGGTAAAATATGAAAAAAGGGCGTGCAATGGGACAAAATCAGAAAATAGGGCGTGCAATGGGGTAAAATATGAAAAAAGGGTGTGCAATGGGTAAAATCTGAAAATAGGGCATGCAATGGGGTAAAATAGGAAAAATGGGCGTGCAATGGGGTAAATCATGAAAAATGGGCATGCAATGGGGCAAAATCTTAAAATAGGGGGTGCAATGGGGTAAAATAAGGAAAAATGGGCGTGCAATGGGGTAAAATAAGAAAAAAGGGCGTGCAATGGGGGAAAACATGAAAATAGGGCATGCAATGGGGTAAAACCTGCTTTTCTGTGTGTCAGAAGCAATTAGCTCTGAAGCCACGACCACCTCCAGATCAACAAGCCCTACAACAAGTATGTGGACCACCAACTTGACGCAGCAGATGGACCACCAGCACCCCTGAGACAACAACCAGACCGCCAACTCCAAATGGACACCAGGCACGGATGAAGACACCTCCTCCGCTAGGAAAGGCATCCACTCGGGTGCCCACACAGACCCCTGGCCCCCTCAAATCTACCACAGAGCCACATCTGCCATCGCACACGAACCACTACGCAACATCAACATCACCTTCAACACATGCACGTACTCAGACAACTTGAAGCGTGCTGAAAGTCATGCCCCTACGCCTTGTGACCCCCACGGGTGAGTAGCACACTTAAAAAATCAATTTGTGCATGATGGTTCTCTTGTCAGATATGCAATTATGCTGTGACCTGTGTTGTATGTTGCAAGTGAGGGTGTCATGTGTTGTGAAACATCATTTTCATGGTGTCATTTGAGTGCCAACCAACCCCAACATGTTGTTACAGGGCTCTGACATGAAATTTGCACTAAGACTGTACATCAGTGCATTGATTTGCTCTTATCGTGCAGATCTGGCCGCTAACACGAAAAAGCGATATTTTCTTTTTCCATCTGCCCAATGTTAAAATACATCGCACGACACCTTTTGCCATTATAAAGTCTACTCATGTGACCATTTGCGTGCAGATTTTCGCCGCTAACTGAAAAAACGGGCCGCAAATAGACAGGAAGTATGTCTGCATGTTCCCTGTCTACTGGAGTAGTGTTCTGCACTTTCAGTTTCTCTTTTGAGCACATTGCTGGTTATTGTGGAGAGTGCTGGAGTTTCTTGGTGGTGTGTGCTGCATTTTAGTGATTTTGAGAGTGTTGCTGTGTCCTGTGTAAAGTGTCCGTGAAGTGTTGTGTAATCATTAATTGTGTTTTACTGTCTCCTGTCCCCTATTTTGTCGGGTGTCTGTCCTGGGGTAGTGCAGTTAAATAGTTGTTGGGGATATTTTAGAGGCTCTTTTTTTACTGGCTGTGGGCTCACAGGTGTGTAGGGAGATGCCGGGTGTGGGCAGGGAGGGCAGGATGTCCGAGGGGACAGTGGGGGGGGTTCCTGTGGCTCATTAAATTCCACCTGCCACTGATGTTGGAGAGGGGAGGCCGTATCCTGCAAGGGTACAATGTGTCTGTGCGGAAGATCAGGTGGGAGCGTGTGCAGGTGCATATGCTGCGTTTCTTCGGAATGGACCGCAACGTGCGTCAGTGGAAGCACTGACGGCAGGACATGCTTGCACGTGAGGCAGACCTCTTGGACTACGTGGGAGTCATGACAGGCCTACAGGGTGGTAAGTACAAACTCAACATTTATTTGTGTGGACTGTAAGGAATGAAAATTACGACGTGCGTGACACTGGTGTCAAAGTGAGAAATGGTTGTTGATTGTGGTGGGAGACGCAAAGCATTTGCGCATATTGTTGGCACATCCGAGACACAACGCAGCATCACATTGACAAGCATATGTTGCAAGTCTGTGCCACCCACTGCGCTGGACCAACACTTGGCACTGTACTGCCATAGCTGGCACACCTGCGCAAAATGTGCTTGCAGGCAGACGATTGTTTGTGTGCGGCATGGGTGACTGTACATTAACTATCCATGGAATTGTCCATGTGAGCTGTGTGCTGGCCAAAAGGTAGTGACAAAATGCTGTCCTCATTATTTGTGTTACGTTAGCTACGCTGCCCTGTGAACATAGTTGCTGTGTGAAAATCTTCGGTTTAGGAACAAATGGTCTAAGGAAAGTGGACATCTCCAGATTGTCATACACCAACAACCTCTGTGTAACTGCTTTGTGCAATCTGCAGCTACTCAGTTGTACAAAGTGCATATAGAACATCAGGATGCATGGAGTAATGTTGCCTTGTGGATGACTCACACTACGATTATGGGCATGTCAGCTAGCATTACAGTCTTGTCTGTCCAAAATCAGCTGTCACAGGTCTGGTGTGAATGGCAGTCAAAGTTGACCCAATCATGTAGTCAACATGAAGCGCGTAGCATTTGCTGTCATGGTGATGATTGGTATGAGGAATATGACACATATGAATTGAAGTCTAATACCAACACATATTTTCTTCCTTGTCTCACAGATGGACGACCGCCAATCACACAGGGGGACATTGACAGTTTCTAGGACCCACACGCCACTGGTGAGTTGGAACGTAATTGACTTGCATGTTGCGTTGGCATAGATGTCTGGGTCACATGATCACCGTTGCAGTATGAAGTATGGGTGCGTATCACGTCTACCTTGCCTACAGTGTGATGATGTATTGTGGAAGTCAGCAGTGTGCACTAATCGGTAAGTGACTCTGGACAAATGCATTGGTCTCACAGTTGTGACACACATTGAAAGTGAGGTGCATATCATCAAGCCCATATCGCAAAGTCAACGTAACTGTCATCAAAGTTGTGTTGTCAATAGGGGCCTAGCATCATAATCTGAGCAGCGTGAATACATTCCACGTGTATTAACGCTTACTTCTCAATGAGGTACACTGTCACGCTGTGTTGAGTGTGAACGGGGCGTGCATTGGGGGTTGTGTTTGGCGTTCCACGGCAAAACCCATTGTATCAGAGGCTGCCCCTGATGTCCAAGTGCAGCATTCATAGTTGGCAGCGCACAACTTACCAACAGTTACATCCCAGTTGTATACTGGCCATATGAGCAGGAATGCTTTCTGATCATCATGTTTGCTTTGTACATGTGAGCTGCTTTGTGCAGCACACATGGGAATAGAGAATTGACATGGTGTGTAGAAGTACAGCAAGGTGGCCCTTCCAGTACATACATTAACATACCTCATTTTTCCCCAATGTATCTTTCCTGTGTGCTGCACTAAGCGACACACATGATAGTCACAACATGGTCCTCTAGGATGGAATCTGTGCATGAAGGGGCACCTTTATGTACAGACACCAAACTCACCTGCACACACACAACCTTGCACTCTGGTGCAAGGGTGCCTGCGTACGCGCTAAGTTGTGAGACGTAACGCCATTGCCGGGGGAAACGCAAGTATGCACAACATCCTTGGAAATAGGGTTCAGACTTGCATTAGCAAAGTTGCGGATGTAGACGTTAATCAGAGGAGGTGAACGCCTGTCTCCCCTACTCCCTTGTCAATATGCTCCTAGGTCCATGGGTTCGGTCACCACAGCACATGCCTGTGTATTGCAGTGAACACAGATGGGACAGGAGACATGTAAGTGGGTTTGCAGATGACTATCCAATGACATTGAATGCATGTACATCCTTGCGTGAGATGACTGTGCAAGGGTGCATGATGATGCACAAGGAGGCAGTGCATTTCTGCACGTAAGTGCGCAGACACAGTTTACAATATGATATTGTAGGTATGCTGCATGCCGGATTCAGAGTTGTGGCAGGGTGTAACTGTGAGCCAAGCATATCAATGGCACGTTCCCCAAACACACATCAAATTTGCCCAAATCATTCTCATTGGCATGTATGGCCACTGCAATGGTGTTGACGAGCTGTCTCCTTGCGTCCATTCCCTGATTGACTCTGGATCAGGTGTGGGAATTCCTCAGTCACAATTGTTGTAATTTCTGTGCACGCATATACCACGCATGCTTTAGCTCTGCCTTAAGTGCTTTGGCATTTATTTCACAATGCAGGGTTTGCCAACGCTATCTGTGAAGAAGCATTACCACAAACAACACTATGAGCAGGATGACTCCAGGGTGCCATCACAAAGGGAAATGCATAGTGACTGTTTGTGTAGTTACGGCCAGCATATCTTGATACACTACGGAGTGATCCTAGCGTAGACCAGCAATGCATGATTGAGTGTGAATTACGAGGAATGGATGTTTTACCCTCTCTGCGGCAAGAGTTCACATGTTGGGGCATATTATCAAGCCACTATCTCCACCACAATGTCACTTTTTGTGACGTTGTGGTGGCGATAGGCTCAGAGCCCTATCATCAAGTCAGCGTAAAGCTACTCAACGTGGCTGATAGCCATGTTAAGTGTCTTAACGTTGCCTTCATAATAGGTCACCTTTGGTGCTAAACTTAGCGTGACAGGGGGTGTTGCTGTGTGCGTTCCACCGTAACACCCATTGAAGTTGACGCTGCCACCTATTATCAAGTCTGGCGATACTCGGTGCCAGCGCCAAACTTACACCAAGAAAAATCCTGGTCTCAAGGTGGCGATGCAAGGGGTAATGCTTCCTTTCTCCGATTGCTTGTACATGTCACCCTCTGCCCGTGTATGTAATGGCAAAATCGTTTGGCACTGTCAGCCTAATTTCTTAGTGACAGTGCATGCGCCATGCCATGCACTGTCATCTCAGTCTCCCCAGCATGTAGTCACTGATCCATGCTTCAACATGTCGTTGTCCAGGTCACTTGCTGACTTCACATAGTTACGCTGTAGTGTATGCTCCCATGTTGAAGTGAACTTGTATTACAGATGTGTATGGAGGAAATTGAAATTGGCTAAGGGACTCTAATTTGCCTTTGTGTATGTTTTACAGACAACATGTCGCCTGGCCAAATACATGCCTTCCAGGTGCGGAAGGACCGTTACCGCCATGTGAAGACGGTTGCGAAGGGGTACCGCAACATGTCCAAGAGTACCATGAGGAACGTAGGAAGGGCACATGGAAGGCGGAGCCTGAGCATGCCCAGGATGTCACACAGCCCCCCCGGGCCCCTCAGGCGTCAGTGGTGTGTCCCAGCCGGAACAGGTGGCACATCCGCCTACGGCACCCCCCCCCACCTCAAGGCACTGTCTCACCTGCAACTGGGGATCAAGTGGTCTCGTTCACATTGCGGGACAGGAGGCTCCTTCAGGACATTGTATCGCTGGCAGAGCTCAGGAGAGAATTGTCTGATGTCAACAGACGAGTGACGGACATGCACCAACACTTGGGACTGCCATGAATGGTGGACCTGTTGGACACCATCCCCCTCTTCTCCTTTCCCCTAATGTTTGAAATCTCTTATTATGTAGTGGTAGGTTAGTTATTTATTTGTTAGGCAGTGTAGTTTTAGTGTAGATTTTAGTTAGTGTTAGCTTGTTAGGTAGATATAAGATTTTAATTAGTCATCCGTATTTGGGGATAAGTTTCATTTTCCTTTGGGTGGGGGGTTGATGGGTTTTTTATTCATATAAATTTAAAAAAAAAAAGAAATTCTTACAAAAAAATATATCTTTGTGTAGGTTACATGTTTAGTTAGTTTATGTATAGCTTAGATGTCTTTGTCCTGTCTCGTGGTGTGCCTTAAGGGTGGGAGGGGGGCTGATGTCTATGATGCGATGTTGCATGTTTAGGATTAGTTAGGGTAGATAGTTTAGGTAAGTAAGATTGTTTTATAGTTAGTTTAGATTTTTAGTAGTAGTTATAGTGATAAGTGTTAGTTTAGGTCACTTGAATATTTATACTGTTCTAATAAAATTTTGATACCTTGGATTTCTGCTTTCACTTATGTCAGGGATGAGGTTGTGGAGTGTGGCTCATTCCATTGTATGCAACTTGTGCCATCACTGGACTATCCATTGGAATCGCTAAGTCTGCTCATGACATGTAAGTTTGCAGGATGTATTGTGTCAGGATACCTTAGATATGAGCACACTGAACTTGCATTGATGACAGGGTGTCAATTTGGATTGACGCCCTAGTCTAGGGACAGTCGTCTGTGACGTTCTACATCTTCGGTGTGACTCACGGATTTGGACAGCACATTGTTGCCCATTTTGCACATAACCTAGTATGATGGCATGGCAAGTGAATACAGTTAGCTACTGTTACCCATCATGGAGATGGATGTATGCGCCAGGTTCCACGGATTCCGTCACACACCTGCATGTCAGATGCTCCTGCCGCAGAGTCCATCTACATTGCACAGACCTAGCCACACTTGCTGCGTAGTGCCAGTGTGTCCGCTTCCTCTGCAAGATATGTTCCGGTTCATGTACGCTCACTCTCCAGACCATGCATGATTTGTTAGAAATCTGTGTGCATTGGGTCCAGGACATGGAACAGCAGTGTTCCTGATTTACAAAAGTAATCTGAGAGTAAGTGATGACTTCATATTTTACGTTACTCACAAATGTATTTTGGGAGTAGTGCATTTTGCTTTACAGAGTTGACATCTCCTAAATGCCTACCGTGACTCACTGGACTAGTCAAGTTTTGATTTTGTCACAGCAAACGTTTGGGGGTGGCACACTGTTCTGCTGCACACAAGGGGGAAATGTTGCATTGCTCCCTGTAGTGACAGTGTCATGGAGACTTGTCCCAGCTGTTACCTCTGCCATTGGCTCATGTTGATGACGCCCTTGAAATGTTGTTGGTGCATCTGACTATATGCTGAGTGCAGTGCCACACACATCCCTACACACATTGCCCGATACGCTCGCAGTGGTCACAGCATGAGAGGGGGCATATTTTAGGTTACATCGTTGGTCGACAGGGAGGGGCTGACTGACGGCTTGCACTTTGGGGTGAGCCCCTATTTGCCAATCTACTTCACTGAGGCAGACATTGTGGTTCTGTATGTGTATGGTGGACATGTGCCCTTCCGTGTCTTCATCAATGTGAATATGCTGTCCAGTATTTTGGGATGTGACATGCAATGTGCACCATCACAACAGGCTTTGTCCACCACGTAGTGTGTGAGTAGATATGCCAAGAGATATTTGTTTACAAGTGTTAAGGAGGACACAACTCGTGGCCTGCAACAGACTAGGACATTTTAGCACACATGCCTTTTCATGAGAGGACGTGGGGCTAGGTTGGTATATTGCTAGATGGTTGTTTTGGAGCAATGGGGGCACCGCTAGTTCACACATACACCGCCATCTCACTGCCTATCTGTATCAGGTAAAACAGGTACATTGCTCGTATTTCCCTTGGTGTACTTTCTGGGTGAATCAGTGTCCTGACACTTTTTACATACTTCTATACTTGATTGGTCAAGAACCACACACATCTGTGTGAGTTAATTAATTTTATTGACATTCAGAGGATGAAGACTGGACCAGTGCTTGGCCATACATGCCCACATTGCATGGATGCCCGTTGGAGGGCCAGACAGAGTCATTTGGTTGTAACAGGTCCAAGGGAAGCAGTGCTTAATTTGTGCCGGTGCTTTCCGGTGCTTAGCACCGGCACTTAATTATCAGGGCCGGGTCTACGCATCTGCTGCGCACGTCACACATAGATGTTTTTTAAAATTTACCGTAAGTCTGTACTCGGTGCGTGCAGCCTCAGCGTGTTCACTGTGAGTCACGGCGGTTAACAGTGACTGGTTGCGGCTGTGTGAGACACTTCTTAATCACTTAGCCTGCCCTGAGGCTGAGCCCAAGTCCAGGTCAGATTCATAAATTATATATATGTTGATCATGGCGGCCGCGCGCCGCGGCCCTTAGTTCACAGTGCAGTGTTGCCACTTGCCGGTGGGCGGGCCGCAGGACACACACTGATTTATTTGGGCGGGCTGGATTTTGGTTCTGATGGGGGATAGGGGTTGTGCGCGCAGATTTTTTTCACATGGCCTCGCCCGCCTCCAGCATAACCACCGCAGCTAACTGCTCACCACGAGTCATCATCGTCGTTCAAGTCAGGCGACCCCCGACCGACGACTACGTTGAGAGAAGGGCCTCCTGTGCAGGCATCGATCAGCCAGTAGTACAGTGCAGTACTGTCTGGTAGCAAGCAGCACCAGGGCGCCTAATCGTACAATCAGTTATTCACTGAGCAAAGGCAGTGCGGCCAGTGTGTGTCTCTGCCGGCCGGCCTGCTCACCGCGAGTAAAGGTAAGAAGTTAAACCTTTACTAATCCTCTTTTGAAGGTGTCACAGGCCTGGAAATGATGTCCACCCTCCCAACATGATAAATGCTTCCCACGGAATCTGATGGGCTCACCAGCTCTGCAAATCTTCCTCACCCTCCAAAAACTGTTTCCCTTCTGTTGACTTCCACGACCCACCCCCGCCAAAAGCGCCCGATTTCACACTCCTTTGAGACTCAGTAGTGTGACGGGTACGAAGAGTCACTGAGCCCTGAACACTGGCATTTTTATATTTTCGAAGACAAACACCGCACATTTGCAGGGCAGCTTTAAAAAGCCCTACCAAAACAAACCTGCTTATAATTTCCTGGATGAATCGCTCCTCTCCACCCCTATGGACGAAAAGCCCCATCCTTTGATCTCCTGGGGGTGTCCAGACCGAGCACAGGAAGGCCCCTCCCACCTCTGCCCCACACACCAGTGAGTGCATGGATGTGCCCCCGCCCCACCCTTCCAGAGCGAAGATATGTTCTAAACATACTTGGTTCTCAATGCTCTCGCAGACTACATCATGTGATGACTGTGGAAGAAAGAATATCTATTTTATACTAGGCTGAGAGACAGCAGCCTTTACTCCGGGATGTTGCTAGTGTTCTCGCTTCAGAGGATGCTCGCAGTACTTTCTCTTTCTACACTCTACTCCTTCCACTGGTCCTCCACCCCTCCGTCGTTATCTTGAAAACGCGCATTTCCCTCATTTCTCAACACTGTTCCTGCTGAGAGGCCTCTGCGTACCGCTGGCAGGAAGCCGGTTTAGCAACTCAGCTGTGCTAGTAGCCGCTGCGGGTTGCAAGCATCACCACAGCCCTGGGGTAGTCAGCAGTGAGATAGATGCAGCAGCATGTCTATGGTAACAACCACAGACCGGCACAGAGCATCATCACAGCCCTGGAGTACAGTCAGCAATGAGATCTTTGGTACCAGGCACAGAGCATCACCATGGCCCTGGGGTACAGTCAGCAGTGGGGTCGATATAGCAGCATGTCTTTGGTAGCAGCTAAAAGCAAGAACTGAGCATCACCACAGCCCTGGGGCAAAGTCAGCAGCATGTCCGTGGCAGCAGACAGAGGCAGGCATCGAGCATCATCACAGCCCTGGGGCAAAGTCAGCAATGAGATCGATGCACCAGCCCCTGCTCTGTACTCTAGACCTGGGGACCCACCCAGCAATGGGAAGCAGCAACCCCTCTAGAGCATTCATAGAGGAAATGGAGGGATGGTCAGAAATGGAGTGAAGGCACTGACGTCTTACAGCAGCTTTGAACGCAACGAACATTACCATACTCCTGGGTGAATAGTCAGCAGTGGAGTACCGCAGCCCATCTATGGCAGCACTGCTGCAAGCATTGTGAATTACCAGAATCTTGTTCAGAAAGATTTGGGGTGTGACTTTCAGATATTCCGACAATCACGCTGGCATATCCAGCCAGAGAAAAATAGGTGTGGCCTCGGACAAAGATTTGAGCACCTGCACTTCATATTTTACAAATTAAGCACTGAAGGGAAGAGGCATGGTTCAGTCCGCAGGCTGATTGCAGTGGCATTGGCAAGTAAAAAGTGATATGGCAGTCCATGTGGAGGTCCAAGGTGATTGTCGGGGGACAGTGGAAGACAGTGCAAGAAGATTTTCCGTGGCATGATACTAAGCCCGGCACCAAGGAGGAAACTGGCCTTTTGGCGCAGATGGATGCTACCGCTTCCTCCTTAGCACAAATGCACTTTCACCCTCCTCTTCGCCCTCTGATGTGTCATGTGCCTCACATGTGGGTGGTGGTATGGTGGGTGCAGCACTGTGAGGCACTGACACATCAGGTTGCGGAGCTGAGGATGTGGAGGCATCAGCAGCATTCATCCGCGACAGACCTTGTGGCAGCAATGAAGTGATGAGCAGGTGCAGGGCATGGTAGATCCCAGCAACCTCGCGCTGGTGTGTGGTCCTGGCTGCCATATCTTGTGCCTGCATCCGCTCCATGCTCTCCATTATCCGACAGATGTTGGCCAAATCCTGGCTGACATTGCTGGAGCCACTCTGAGCAGACAGTTGTTGTTGTCTCTAAATCATGACTCCAGCAATGTCAGCCATGGACCGTTGGAGGGCATCGAGCGGGCTGTGGGTGTCCGTGATCTTCTGCATGTGGTCCCGGATGGGACTCAGACACCCACGTATGGCCTCAGGTTTGTCCGCCAGGCGCTCGAACCCCACCCGCACCTGTTCCGCCATCTCCCACTGGACCTCTAGCACACGGAGTTGGAAGGCCAGGTGTGGGTCCTCGAGTTCCGGGGAGGCAGCTGTGGTGGGAGGTGCTTGCTGCTGGTTGGTTTGTGCAGGGGGTGTGGTTGCCGCTATGCTGCTGGGTTGCCCTGCTCCTGGAGGTGGGGTGCTGAAGGAGTCTAGCAGATGTTGCAGTGCTTCCTGATCGATGGTGGGGTATTCCTCCTCGTCATCAGTGAAGGTTGGGCCAGTCTGCTGTCCAGGAGGTGATGTCTCGCCCTCTGCAATGTGATGGGGGAGATACAGTTTGACAGTGTTTGTCATGTACAATAATGCATTGGATGTGTTTACAAGCAGACAGCAGGACAGTGTCCATTCATACAGTTTTTGAGGAGATGCCTATTTGTTGCAGGATAGTGATGATTTTGAGGAAATTGCGGATGTGATGTTTTAGTTGTACATTGACATCTCACAGTTTCCGGCTATGACAAATGTTATTGTACAATATCTACACACATGCGTCACAAGTTGTGTCCTCTGTTAATTTGTGTGAGTAATGCAATTTGGCCCGCATAGTAGTCAATGTTGATGTGCTCAGCTTTGTCTGTGTGTGCACTGCATTGTGTGCTGGTGGCACCTGCAGATTTGGTTTAGCTGCCCATTATACCTTTCAGGTAGTGAGCCTTTGAGTTCTGTGCATTTACAATGCTGTGCTGAGGCAGACTGGGTGGAATATGGGTCTTGGTCAGAGTTGTGAGAGTTGTGCATTGTTTGACTTCAAATGTCTTGTTTACGTCAGGGGTTGTATGTACACGAGGATGTGTCAGAGTGTGACTTGCTTGTTTAAGGATGTTGTCCACACTCAGCCACCTCAGTGAGGTGGCCTGAACCATGTTAATGTGTTGGGCCTGCAGGCATGCTATTCATCATGCACTGTCACTTGCCTTGTCAATGTGGCTCACGGACACGCAGCATTGCAGGGTACTGCACATGTGCATGTGTTTTGTGCAAGTATGGTTATGTGTGAGTAGGGCACCCTTTAGGCACATCATCAATGTGAGCTTACTTGCTGTTTCAACATGTGCTGCACTATGTAGTACACATGGACATCCATGTTGCTTTGTCAATTGTGATTTGTCTGGTGTGCATGTCGTCCTTAATGTTTTTTATAGCATGCATTGCTGAGTGCCCTCCGTTTGGCTGACCCGTTGTGAGTATGGTTCGGCGTGAGTTTCGATTGTTGTTGCTGTCTGAACAGACATGGTCATGTTACCAAGGAAGTGTCAGGGAGAGGCGTTAGCAAGCTTGTCTTCACGGCTCTCACCACCACTTTGGTAACGCCAGGCTCAAACATGTTATCAGGGATATGGTGCAGCCTGGCGTTTCCCCTGCAATGGAAGTAAATTACACTGCTTAGCGCCAGCGCAGGGTCCCTTGCACCATAGTGCAAGGGTGTCTGCGAGCAGGGAGGTTTGTTCATGTGTAGGAAGTAGTTGCTTCCTGCACATGGACAAAGCTAAGATGGCATTTTCTAACTTTCATGAGTGCTGCTTCGTGCAGCACACATGGAAGTTACAAAATGACATTTCGGAGTACTGTTGGTTCATGTACAGGAAGGGACACCTTCCTGTACATGAACATACCATGGAATTTGGCTTTTCACATGTGGGCTGCACAAGGCAGCACACATGAAACAGGCAAAAACAAGGAGATTTAATGCATTTCTCCTAGTTTTGCAACCTTAGGCCCAGGATTTCTCTGGTGTTCAGATCAGCACTGCCACCTATTCTCGCCTAACTTGATAATGGATGGCAGCGTCGACTTCTATGGGTGTTGTGGTGGGATGACCACCACAACACCCACTGCACGCCCCCTTTCACACAAAGTTTAGCATGAAAGGGGCCCTATTCTCAAGGCAGCGAAAAGCCACTTAACTTGGCTTTAAGCCACATTGAGTGACTTAACGCTGCCTTGATAATGGTGCGCTGACCCTATTGCCACCCCAACGTCATACACGAGTGACGTTGTGGTGGCGATAGGGGCTTGGTAATATGCCCCACAGTGTCAACACCCATTACCCTCAAGGTTGACCCCACGTGTGGTTTGCAAGTGGTCAGTTTTCTGATGTATGTGCATTTCATGGTGCCTATTTATGTTGCTCAGGCCTGGTCAACGCCACCCTCACAAGAGATGCAAATGTGCGGGTGATGTGTGTTTGTGTATGTGCCACGTAGCTGATGCCATGGATGATACCTGCTGTCCTGGTTCTGTTATTAAATGCCTGGCTTGGCATGTGGGTGATGACTACCTGACTGCATATTTGTTCACTGACACAGTTGACTTACCAAACCGTTAATTTGCATTGCACATGATGGTGTGATGGGCAACTCACATCAGTACTGTTGTGGAATGCTGTATTCTGTGTGGCAGATGTGTACACTTGGGGGGGTGGGAGTGCAATTTTACATTGGGGTTGAGGGTGGCATTTGGCCGGTTGACATAATTTGTTTCAAATTAGCTATCCTTGCTTGTTGTCATACTTTGGCAGTGAGACAGCTTTACAGGCACATTGTGGTTCAGCGAGTATGTCACACAGACAAGGCATGCAGTACATATTGGTGTGATACATTCCTGTTCTGCATTGTTCACGTGCTGTGTGGTTGTTGGCACGTCCCCCTGCTCATTGTATTCCATCGCCCTTTGAGTGAAGTATGCTGTTTGTGTGCATTTTTGGAGGTGCAACCTTTATCCAGCAGACTACATGGTCAATTTGTTGTGACATTGCATGTGTGTGTGGTATGCAGACTCACTGGATGTTTCCCCACTTGGTGTACACCAGACTGCATCTCATGAACAGGCAAGGGGGCACATTGCATGGTAATGCAGGTGATGTCAGATTTTCACCCTTCTAGATATACCGACCATTCAACTGGTGGACTCTAAACCGGTGAGACCCCAGAAAAATATTGTCCCAATCCGTAACCACTCTAGGTTCTCGGATATCCACAGATATTGGAAAAGACGCCTCACTCACTAATAGTGACATGCTTCATCATAGGCGTCTTTCCACACCCAGGTAAGATGGTACTACCTGGGCGGGCTCAACCAAGAATATTATGGGAGTTCTTATATAAAATATTGACTGGTTATGCAGGGAACCAGATTCGGCGGCGGGCGGTGTGAGAGGTATAGGTACAGACGCGGTGACCGATCTTTGAGGAATGTGTGACTACAAGACGGCACCATAGTCCACCAACCCGCATGGTACAAATCAGTACCAGACAGTAGAAAAACTACTGGAGCAGTAAAAGAAATAGGTGAGTGCAATAGGCCTCATCTTTTAGCATCAATAAAGAGCACAGTATTGAGCAGGGACACCGAGGAGTATACATTCCAGCCCTGAAGAAGGCCCCAGACCCGGAAGGGCTCTCGTTGTGGGCCGAAACATGTTGGCATTTTATAAAAAGGGTATATTTGAATAAATCAAATTCAGAAGAACCCAAATGATTTCACGATTTTATCTAATATCCCAGGTACCCCAAGAATAAAACATAGAATGTGGGTATATCTGTAGGTATTTTTTAATCACCCATCTGGTTCCCTGCATAACCAGTCAATATTTTATATAAGAACTCCCATAATATTCTTGGTTGAGTCCGCCCAGGTAGTACCATCTTACCTGGGTGTGGAAAGACGCCTATGATGAAGCATGTCACTATTAGTGAGTGAGGCGTCTTTTCCAATATCTGTGGATATCCGAGAACCTAGAGTGGTTACGGATTGGGACAATATTTTTCTGGGGTCTCACCGGTTTAGAGTCCACCAGTTGAATGGTCGGTATATCTAGCAGGAATACAGACAACAGCAGTTGCCTTTTGTGATAATACAGTACTTGGGAGATTGCAACTTTGCTGCTTCTCTCACTCTCTTCTGTGATAAAGAGATTTTCACCCTTGCCACATCACCACGCACATACAAATTGCCTTCACATGGACACGTCTCACTCTGAGGCCCAAATGCGGATGCACTGTGCATGTGACTGGTCATGTGCACGATGAGGCATGCCACCACCAATGTCAGCACACCTGCATCATTGTGCACATGTCTGAGTAGTGTGCAAGGTTGTGTATGCGCAGCGAAGTCCACCTATATGCACATGCACATTCGTGCACACCACTCATACACATGTGCAGAATGCTGCAGGTGTGCTGACATTGGTGGTGGCATGCCTTATCGTGCACATGACCAGTCACATTCACAGTGCACCGGCATTTTGGCGTTAGAGTGAGATGTGTCCTTGTGCAGGCAATTTGTATGTGCGTGGTGATGTGGCAAGGGGGCCATTTTGCCACCCTGCGGCATGTCAAGTTGTTGTGCCACTTTGTCACTTGAGGGGGCACGTATGGAGTGGTCTGACGTTGACCTAGAATTATTTTGGGCTTCCTTTTCTGTGCACATTTAAGAGTCTGTATGCCAGCCAATGTGTGTCGTGCAATGTGTTGTTTGAGAAGGTTGATATGTCCCTATGCCACCATGGACAGGGCTATCCGGGACATGATCCACAGTACATGTGGGTATGCACTTCAATTAGTTTAATTGTACATGAGTGCCACTGGGCCCATCCACCCCCTTCCCCCTGTCCCTGGTTGATGCTCACCCTGGTGTTGTTGTGTCTGTTCACATTCAGCACTATCCTGGCCCGCAACTCCAACCACCGTCTCCTCACTGATGACTCGGGACACCTGCTCCTCCAACTCATCCAGCTCCTCCTGTGGCGCTGGACTCCCACCGCCAGTCTGCCTCGCTGCTCTCATGTTGGCTGCTAGTTTCTCCTTGGTTTTGCGCTTGGTATCATGCCAGCACTTCTTGCAGTCGTCCACTGTCCTCCTCCTCTCTCCAACGGCATTCACCTTGGACACAATGTCCTCCCATATTTCTTTTTTTCTTGCCAATGTCACTGTGGAGGTGACAAACAGTTCTTGTTGGTGTTCAGTCACCTCCGCAATCAGGACCTGGTTTTCCTGGTTGCTGAACTTAGGATTCCTCTTCCTCTTGGCCTTCACATGGGTCTCTGGCTGGTCCTCCTGGGTATTTGTGGGCATGTTTGTGGCCTCTGCACTGGTCCCAGCTTCTTCCATTGCTCCTCTGGTATTTTCCATTTTTTTCCCTGCTTGGCGGGACTTTTATAGTGTATTTTCCCGCTGAAAGCGTTAAATGCAGGCCTGGTGCCAGTTAGCGATGGGATTCTGTCGCTGATTGGCCCATCGCCACTTTTTTCACATTAGCGTGCGTTTTTTTATCGCCGTCACGCTAAATCTATCACCGTCCATTTCCGCCGGAAAAGGTAGCTATCGCCTGTTAGCGGCGTGTTGCTAATACGCCGCTAATGCGACGATAGATTCCGGCGTTCTGTGGCGATAAGGAAAATGACGCTAAGCGGAGTTAGCGATAAATATCGCCATTTGTTGATAATATGCCCCAGAGTTGGTTACATAGAGATACTGTTAAGATATATCCTTTCACTGTTTACGAGTAGATGCAAAACATCAATGAAGGGTTAATAAGACATTGTGTCTTTAGGTATCTATTTCCATATGCAGGCGTCAATGCACAGTAGAGTGAAAAGTCCAAGTGATTATATCCAGAGTCTCCGTTTTATCTCATGACCCATTTCCCTTTACTTGTTTTTCTTATTTGTGTGTTTTGTGAAAGATGAAAGAGTACATCACTCCTGTTGGATCTGATACAAGGTTATCACTTCTCATAGTTCAAATCTCTTTATTAATTTTAGGAGAAACACATACAGTCACCTACAACCATAGACTGGTGAGGGCAGTATATGGCTAGGAACAATAACTGGGTAGGGAGGGGTGGAGTTATTGAGGTAGGAGAGTAGGTGGAAGTGGGAAGAAAGAGAGGTGTGGGGGGGAAGGATAAGGGAGTGAGGTGACGAGGAGTCTGATATATGTCCACAATTACTTGGTGTAAGCCCATTAGATGCGTGGGTCAGCAGGGTTATAACCATGTTTTTATTGTCTTTGGGGCTCCTTACCAGTCAGTTTAAGCACCCTGAGATCCATGGGGCAGATGAGCTCTAGGAGGTCGCTAGCGATAAATTGGATACAATGGCCCCACATCCTATTGAAGGGGGGCAATGCCCCTTCCACAGAGGCGGTGACCTCCTCCATTGCCAAGTTGTCCCACAGTCTATGCAGTCAGTCTGAGTGCGTTGGCAGACTCCAATTCGATAAGAGAGCTTGTCTAGCCTCCCAGAGGGCTAATGAAATCGCCTTGCTCCTAGCGAAATTAAGTGGTTAAGTCTGTGGGCTAGGAAGCCTCAACAAAGTGTAGGTGGAAAGCGTAGAATCAAATCTCGTCTACGTCTTTGAGGACCTCTACCCCATATTGCTGGAGTTTGGGGCAGTGCCAGCGGAGGTGGGTAAATGTGCCTATCTGACCCCAGTTACGCCAACATAGGTTTGTGACGCCGGCCTTCTAAATTGCCACCATAGCTGGGGTGTAACACCAGTGGGTGCCATTTTCCACATGGATTCTTTTCCTGCTGCGCTAATGGAGGTGGTGCAGACTCTAAGGAGGATATTGGACCATTCCCTAGGCAAGAATGTGCATTGTAATTCGGGGTCCCACCTCTCCTGAGCTGGGGACATGCTGTTGTCTGTAACTGACTTGAAAAAGGTCTAAATGTAGGAGAGCAAGTGTTTGTCATACATTTTGGTGGAATTTTTTTTTTTAGGTTTAGTAAGCAGTCTACTAGCGTGAGTTGGATTGGCAGGTGCGAGACCCAGTGTTTATAAACTCGTAGTGCCTGAGCTCACTGTTAGGGATGCCATAGTTGTCTCGGAACTGTGGGAAGTCTAGTGCCTCCCTATGATCATACAGGTCACCAATGGGCTTGCAGTTGGCTGGTTGCCATACATGATAATCCATCTCTGTATATGCTGGTGGGAATACTGGTTTCCCTATAATAGGGTTGAGGAGGGAAATAGGGGAGGTCAGTCCTCTCGTCACCATCACTGTATCCCACGCCATCATGGTAACACTGGTGATGGGGGAGGTGTAAACCCCGCTGAGTGATGTTTTTTGGGAAGCCAAGGAACCTTCCATATATGAATCCCCGCTATGGCTTGATAAAGCACCAATGTTTTTCAGTAAGGGGCCTGTTCCATTCAACCATGTATCTAAGTTGGGCGGCTAAATAGTAGTGCGTAATCTGTAGCACCACAAGGCCACCATCTGCGACAGAAAGATATGCTCATTTTCTGACCATGTGGGGTTTCTTACCATCCCAAATATATGACTTGATCGAGTGCTGGAGTTTTGTTAGCACATGCGGTGGTGGGCCAAAGGGGAGAGCCTGCATTACGTAGAGAAGCTTGGGTAGCAGTGTTATTTTTACTGCAACAAGTCTACCTATCCAGGACAGGTCACCCATTCTCCAGCTCTGGAAATCTTTGCGGGTTGTGTTTAGAAGTGAGAGATAGTTACACTACACTGTCTCCCTAAGGGAGGAGCATAATGTAATATGGCACCCCCTTACGTTCCCATTGAAAGGCAAAGTACTGCTCCAGACTGGGCTGCTCAGCCCGTGGAATGGTTAGATTAAGGGTTTGGGATTTTTGGGGTATTCACTTTGAAGCCAGAGGCTCTTCCAAATGCCCTAAGGTCTCCCATAAGGGGGGGAAGTGAGATATGGTGTTGAGTCAATGAGATCATAACGTCATTGGCATATAGGGCCAATTTATGCCCATGCTTACCAAAAGGGGATGCCTTTAATAAATGTATTTGCCTGTATCCAGTCTGCAAATGGTACCATGTAAACCGCATAAAGGATAGGGGACAGAGGGGAGCCTTGTCTGGTTCCTCTGGTGATGCCAAAGGGCTGAGACAAGGTGCCATTAACTCGCACCTGGGCACTCAGGTTGGCGTAGTTACTCCATACCTATGTCAAGAATCATCGCTGTTCTGCCCTTTCCAGCACCAGTCAGAGAAACGGCCAGTGCACCCGAGCAAAAGCCTTTTTGGAATCAAAGGACACAAGCAGTGCCGGAGTGTGCGATGGGGCTGCCTTATCCATGAGGTGGAGGAAGTGCTTGGGTGCTTGGTTTTGTCACTGCAACCTCTTTCAGGAATGAGGCTGGTTTGATCCAGGTCAACTTCTCCCTGCATGTAGGGATTCAATTGAGAGGCCAGGTTACCCGTGAAGAGCTTAGCATCAACATTTAAGAGAGAAATTGGACAATAGGAGGTACACTACGCAAAATCTTTCCCTGGCTTTGGTATGACAATGATAACTGCCTCTCTCATGGAGAGAGTTAGTGTGCCTGAGTCTGATATGGAGTTGTAAAGTCAGACAAGTATTGGAGCAAGTAGGTGAAGCCATCAGATCCTTGGGCCTTGCCAGGCTGGAGTTTGGATATTGCGGCAAGGGCCTCTACTATGTGAATATCCGGGGGCAGAAACCCCTGGCAGTCCCCTATAGCCGTCTCCTCAACTTTGTATAGGGTGGCGTAAAAATTTTCAAAGGGCCGGGAAATATCGCTATCCTGTTGGGCTCTACTACCACCCACCTGACAGATTTCAGAGATCCAATGTTTTTGAGTTTGGGCTCTCGATTTGTGGGCCAGTTGCCGTCCTGTCTTATTACCAGTGCTTAATTTGTAAAAAACATAAGTGCCAGGGCCCTTGTAAGGAGGCCACTGCAGCTTGCACCACCCATTGCCCCTGCCAGCACTGCCAGTGACACTACCAAAACAACTATTAACCATCACACTCCTACAAATGTGACAATTCTGACTATTCCAGGCCCCCAAAGCTATAAGAATGTCTTTGGGTGAAGGTATCAGTCATTTTTTATTGTATATTGAATTAAAAAACAACTGTTGTTGTGCTCATCTCTAAATTAGATAAACAGCTCCACCATGTGGCAGTCTGTAGTAAGTGCCGGTGTTGAAAATTAAGTGCAGCAGCCGAGCACCGGAAACAACCGGCTCAAATTAAGTACTGCTTATTACCCCATGCAGAGTCTATTTCTTTGGTTTGGAGGAGGGCATATTCTGCCCTTCCCCAGTCCAACACTTTAAGTCTACTGGACATATTCAGTTGCCTACGTCATCTATGGGCACCCGTGCATTTGTGAGCTTCTTCTAGGTCTCTTACCCTTGCTTCTAGGTCTTTCCTCTTCTACAGTTGCTCTCTATTGAGATTTGCGGAGATCATAGGGAAGGCCCTCCTAACTACAGCTTTCAGTGTATCCCAGAGCAGGGAGATGGGAGTGTCCGTTGTGTCATTATCTTTGAGAAAGTGCCAACTAGTGTCCTGTATATCGATTTTGTGGAGTCATATGTGAGCAATTTGTCATTAGTCGCCAGGTGTGGCCCTGGATCCCACTGCCGGGTATATTCAATTTTAGCATAATCGGGGAGTAGTCAGACAATGCCGCCACCTCAATGTCAGTCTGTCACTGTCCCTGTAGGATTTAAAGGTTCAGTAGGGTTTGGTTTAGTTTCTAACACATAGGTGCCAGTGACATATATTTCTTTTGTTAATGCTGGTTCATTGACATTCTCAGTGCCTAAGGGATATTTCTAAATAAAACATAAAAACATTTTCACCTATGCAGTCACAATATTGTCCATTAATTTCTTCTTGGACTACAATGTAAATATATAAATTCTCCCATCAGGTGGACACAATAATTATTCAGGATTCAATGAGCAGAACACATGGATCGGACATTAAATAGGATACTGCATGAGGACAGTCAGCAGTATAAGACAATACATCACTGAGAAGGAACGTGAAAATCTGCCATTTCTGAGGCGTTCTGGTTCACAAAGATGTTGCGAGCATTAGTCAGACTTACAAATGGAACACATTTTAAACCTTTCACTGCTAGGCCTTTTCCCCCCTGGAATGCTAAGGCCTTTTTTTGTCTATTTGGGGTAGTTTGTACTTAGGCCTCCATTCAATCTTTTCCACATGAGATATCCAGGCCAAATTTGTTTTCCAATATACTGGAGATTCTAAAGTTATTCCGGATTTGAGGATTTCCTTGGAGGGTACTATGACAATAGCCAAAATATTTCTGCATTTTGGTTTTTTGGGGAAATATAGAATAAAGGTGTTCTACAAAAAAAGTGCCTTTTTTTTTGTAAAAATTATATCAACAAAAGGTCTGCTGTGCTAATGTCACCATCTTCCCAGCTTTCAGGAACATGCTTTCAACATGCTCCAACAACGCACTTTCAACCTGATGCTAGTTTGTGGTAGACATAGGTGTGAAACCCAGCAACTCATATGGTAAAATATAAAGAGTGAAAGATGGATATGAAGGAAACCTATGTATTTCGGAAATGTACACCAGATACCGGGTTTAGGAGCAGTGGTTATTTGTACATCTCTGAATGTATGGGGTACCCATTCTAGCATGTGATTTGAGAGGGTATGTTTCCAAATGTCTTCTTTTGTACACACAGGCATACATTTGGGAGGCACAAATGCAGAGAAGAACAAGTTACTTACCTTTGTTATTGCCTTATCTGCACAAGAAAATAAATAAAGTGAAGGACATAAGAGAGGGCAGCAGAAAGAGGGTCAACCTGTTACTCTGCACGCCATGCCACAAACTTGCCCCAATGACAGGTGTGTTCTGTTTTGGTAGACGGATGTCTGGCTGACAAGATATTATTGTAGGCTTTGGATGGAAGGTCGAAAGCTATCAACTATCACTGCTCAATCTCCATGCATGAAGGCAGAGCATTGACAGGTTTGGATGGAGAATGCTACCCTGCTGCTGCAACATAAGATTCTCCCAAAGGGGCAACCTGATCGGAGAACTGATGGTCATGCTCAACTGCTCAGAATACCAAACTCTTTGAGCCCAGTCTAAAGCCACAAGGACAACTTAGGCCCAGTCGTTCCTGATCTTCTTGAGAATTCTGGGCAGAAGTGGTATGGGAGGAAAAGCATACAGGAGGCCTGAGCTCCACTCGAGATGAAAAGCGTCTCCGACCAAGAGCCGCCTTGGAAATTCCAGCACACAAAACTGCAGACTTTACACGTTCTTGTGGTGGTAACAGATCAAACCAGGGCTTCCCGACTCTTGAAAGAGGCCTTGCACCACCTCAGGATGGAGACACTGCTCATGATCCACTAGGCATCTTTGGCTGAGTTTGCTCACCCTTGTGTTCAGATAGCCCGCCAAGTGTTGAACCACCAGGGATATGCCCTGCTGTTCCAGCCATGTCCAGAGGTGCATTGCCTCTTGACAAAGGGTGCACGACCCCACCCAGCCCAGTTTGTTGCAATACCACAAGGCGGTGGTGTTGTCCATGAACACCTGCACTAGCCTTCCCTTGATGGAGGGTAGAAAGGCTCCGTATTTATGAGGCCAAAGCCCTGGCTCCTGCTCTATATGGTGCAGAACTGTGGGTATTTTCCAACCTAGACCCATTTACCATCACAGAGAACACATTCATCTGTAACCTAGCTTATCTCCCCCCCCAGCACTCCTTTACACCTGCTTTGCTATAATATGGGCATGAAAAGCTTCATGGGCAAAGCCAGGCTACGTCCTTTATTGTTTTGAAGTCAGTTGTGGACCGCACCGAGCTAGCCCACTATGCACTAGCATTACAGGACATAATGGAGGCAGACAAGTTCCATAGAGTGACATGGCTCTTAAATATTAAAAAATAACTTAATCTCCTTGGTCTGTTAGATCTCTGGGACCATACTGCTTCTGCATCTTTCCCATCTAAGAAAGCATTGAAGTCACTATATTGGGAAACTGTAGCAGCAAACGACTATAGGGAGGCTGTTTCCTCCAGGTTGTCTTCTGACTTTTTTTACATCAAGACTGAGTATATATGAGCCATTCTGGGATAAGATCACTGCTCCTTTAGATCGTAAATTATATTTTCAGTTTCATGTGGGCACCTTACCGTTGAGACCTTTTACTGCAAGGTGGTCCACTGGGTCCACAGACATTTGTCCAGCTTCCACAGCTTCAGTGGATAGTGTTGCCTATGTTTCTTTTGTCTGTCCAATCTATGCTTGCCCATGCAGCTTTTGGCTTGCCTCTACCTGCAGACTCCTTGGTGCGAGTCATTACCTTGTGGCACTATGCATTCTGAGATCAGACCCCAGTCCTTCACTTGTTGCCTCAGTGCCTAAATTTCTGGGTGCAATGTGGAAACTTCGCAAAATGATCTGCTAATTTATGTATTATTAGGCTAGCTATTTTACTACACTGTAAATATTAGATCTTTTACTCTTTTTATGGACATGTACGGTGTTGTTTCATGTTACATGTACAATTTTATTGATTTTATTATGTTGTTATATCTGTGTTATTGTGCTTTTATGGCCCTAGTGGCCGAAATAAAGCTATTTTGAATTGAAAGGCTTTCAATGCCAGCAAGACTGCCCAGAGCTCCAGTAGATTGATGTGGAGTCCTGATTCTGCCGGAGACCAGAGGCCTCTGATTTCCACCTCTCTCAGATGGCCAGCCCATCCCAGGAGTGATGCATCTGTGACTACTGTCAGACCTGGTTGCGGAAGGGAGAGGGGTCTGCTCCTGACACAATCGCAGTTTGTTAGCCACCACTGCAGATTTTTTGCAGTTCCTTCCAAAATCTAGACCATGTCAGAGAGATTCCCCTGATGCTGCACCCACTGAAAGTTCAGGTCCCACTGCAGAGCCCACATATGCCAACAAGCATGTGTCACAAGCAGGATTCAAGAGGCTATGAGGCCCAGCAGCCTCAGAGTCAGTCTCACCAAAATCCAGGATAGAGCCTGGAACATTGTTATCATAGCCCGAATATCCTGGACTCACTGTTCAGGAGGATAAGCCCAAAATTGTACTGTGTCCATAATGGCTTTGATGAAAGGGAGCATCTGAGAGGGAGTCAGGTGTCCCTTCGGCATGTTGATAGTGAACCCCAGCGAGTGGAGCAGGTCCACCGTAGTCAGGAGGGCAAACTAAAGAGGTTTGGAGGATATGGCTGCTGGAGGGTGTGATAGACTGGCCCGACCTCGGGCTGCATGACCCACAGGGTCTGGGGGTACTACGTCCTGCCGTGGTGGCTGGGCGTGAAAGGATGCAGCTGGAAGCCCTTTCCATGGCCACAAAAGGAGCGAAAGGTGGACTGGGGTTGGCGGGGGCCATGGAAAGGCCCAGGGACTTGGCCGTAGCTCTGCTATCCTTGAAGTGCTCCAGCGATTAGTCCGCCTTGCCTCCGAAGAGATGGGAGCATCAAAGGGCATGTCTATAAGGGAGGCTTGGACATCCGCTGAAAAGCCAGTCGTTCTCGGTCAGGTGTGGAGCCCGAATGCCACCAACGAAGAAACCAATCTGCCTAGCTAATCGGTCGTATCCAGCCCACATCTGTTCGCTAACTTGGCTGCATCTCTCCCATCTGCCATAGCTTTGGAGAGTATGGCCTGGGCCTTCTCCGGGACCATGGGCAGCACATGTGCAACCGAATCTGTTGTATTCTGTACATGTAGACACTGGTAGCCATGTTGTAAGTTTCTAAGTCTTCTTTATTAGTTCCAGATCATGTGGTATCAATCAAGGATCAGCCATGTAACAGCTCCTACATCTCCTACACCAGTCCCACCAGGAGCAGCCTGCCTAGCTGCTCAGCCCATCTCCAACTGTCATCCACTCATCCACACAGGCACCCAGGCATTCCATTCATCACATTCACACCAACATTCCGTTGCCATCTCTCACTCTGGCTGAGCAGCTAGGAAGACCTAGGCTGATTACATATGAATGTAAAACTCAGGATATAACATTATCCCTTTCCTTTAAATAGAAACCAAAAATTACGATACTAAAGAAAACTATACACAAAAAACAGAAATGTACATAACTCAGGGATGCAACTAAAAGTAAAACATCCCAAGAGAATGAACATGCAAATCAAGAAAAGATGGGCAAAATACGACATAAAAACGTGCATCAATATCCCCCATCCTCCCTCATAACAAATTATCAAAATATTTAGAAGCGTAAACTTGTAGAAATCAAATACACATTGTAATACTTTGAAACAAGCTGTAAAATATATACTATAATGCAAAAGGTAAAAACCCCGCAACGCCAATCCCAACAACAAGGGAAACTGCCAAGAAATGGGACTAAGACCCATAATACTGTGTGAGGGGCAAGCACCCAAACCCACACCCTAGTTGTACTTTTGTACTGCGCGCAACTGTAAATGGGGTGTACCCTTGACGTACATTAGTACTGCGCACAACTGTAAATGGGATATAAACCCATAATTAACCCAGTGAAAGGGTTACCATAAAATCGATTAGGTATGGGAACTAACCCATGACCTAAACCTCATGAGGAGGTTACTACTGGGACTCAAACCCAACACTGTGATAGGACTAACTCCATAGCCCCAAACCCATCCCTCATTTAAGGAATGAAATATGGCCAAAACCTATCCCTCAAGTAAGGGATCATCTGTGATGTCTACCCACTAGGAGACTATGACGTCCCAACTATTAAACTGCGAAAAACTGTGGCATCACGAAAAATGAAAATTTTACTGTAGAACATTAACAACCTGTGCCCCACGCCGGTGAGTGATCTTTATTTCACCCGTGTTGTGCCATGAAACAAACACCCTTGCGTAAGGGAACTAAATAGAGAACATGCCTAAAAGTAAAGTAACACATTGAGAAAAACATGGCACAAATGTGACAACAACACGAAATAAGATAACTGTTACTTGCTACCTAGTTATCACATTAAACATGTTTAGTGTAAGGACACCACCCAGATCACATTGTATGGATCACACACAGTTAAAGATAAATTTCTTGCAATATGTTACCAACAGCTAGTCTAATCGAGACTGTGGGAAAGAGCAGAGATATGTCTTCCCTGCTCCAAGCGCTGCAACAATATGCCCCATAAAGATAGTCTCAAGAATAAGCACATCTCCAACAAGGATGAAGTGGAGCAACCCACCAAAAGGAATCCCTCGTTGACGATTCCTCATCTTGCTCTAGACAAAAGAACACCGCATCGTCCCCGGCATCCATCTTTTCTTGCTAAAACTTTATTCCAACCAACAAAAACAGCATGGTTGGCAGATGCAATGAAGCAGCGTGGACGGCAGAACAAAGGCAGAGCATCATCAGACTATTTGTGCCACAACCAACCCCAAGATGGCGGCACGTTGTGGGCGTCGCGCCGGGTGGCTCCCGGCGCTTAGGTGCTTCAAAAACATCGGAAAGCAACAAAGGAACAGAGTAACATTCGTCATAGAAGATCCACGGAGCTGTGGGCGTCTACAAAAAGGTAGGATTGCACGCGCTGTACAGAGCTTGTGCTATGTTTTGTTTCAAACTTCCAAAACGACGGTTTAGTCAGCAATAGAGCGATAAGAGTCTCAACAATGAATAAATAATCAAAGACCAAAAGTGTCTCACCTTGGCCAATACGTAGAGCCTGTGTCTGTGTTAGCGCTCTCCACCCGTCTCCACAGCTTGCCTCAGAGAATGTAAAGAGGCACATAATAAAAATGACACACATTTTCCTCACCGCAAGAGTTGTACTCCTGTTGCAGGTTCCACGACCAAGTGACACTTGAAAAATAGTGAATTGCCCAGCATCAGAGCACAACAGACGTCAAGCTCTCCTCTGTAAGGCTCCTCATGGGCAGTGAGCATGATAAAGATAAATGTATCCTTTTCTACACATTGCCAGTGTAGAGACATCCAGAAACATCAATCCTTGAAACAAAACTGGATGTAAATCCGTCTGAAGACCTTCGTGAAAACCGAAGTGTGTAGAGAAGTACGTTGGAACACAGGCAGTGAACAGGCACAAACTCTGCACAGCATGAAAGTAGTGAAAGTCTGTTCCAACGCCGGCAGTAATAATGGACACACTCTGGGTAGCGTCATTGTGGTGAAGGGCGATTCCAACACAGGCATTAATCAGGCAGATACTCTGTGCAGCATCAATGTAGAGAAAAAAAAATATATGCATACTGTACATGAAGGCTCAGTCTGCGCCACATCAGTGTATGTCGCTATAGTAGTAAGCTCTTGAGACCATGTACAGCACGTTTGTGTGGGGGCTTCTAGTCATCCACTTTGTAAAACGTCCTTACTTGTGCTCTAATTGAGACCAAAGCACAAGACTTAGCAACACCACACCACTCCAAGTGTTGCACATGTGAATAAGCTTCACAGAGTTAGGTTATAACTCACATTTTGTACAGCCACAGTTCCTTTATGCTACAGATACATCCATGCGGCACATAAAAGGAAGTGGTAGGGCAGACATACCCTAACATAACAGACCATACCTGTGGTCAAGTCCATGGAGCAAGTTCAGGCTGGTGGGAGGGCCGCCCGTTGACTTGGACACTGGTGGGGCTGGCTTGCCTGTTGCTCCATTATGCTTCATGTAGCTGCTTACGTTTCTTGAAGTTTCTTGAAGTTTCCTTTGTTACTATGGTTTCTATGTAGACTTTTAGTTCCTGTACTGTCTATAGGTACGCTTGGGTCCTGGTCCGCTCGTCGCCAAAAAGATGTTGTATTCTGTACATGTAGACACTGGTAGCCATGTTGTAAGTTTCTAAGTCTTCTTTATTAGTTCCAGGTCATGTGGTATCAATCAAGGTTCAGCCATGTAACAGCTCCTACATCTCCTACACCAGTCCCACCAGGAGCAGCCTGCCTAGCTGCTCAGCCCATCTCCAACTGTCATCCACTCATCCACACAGGCACCCAGGCATTCCATTCATCACATTCACACCAACATTCCGTTGCCATCTCTCACTCTGGCTGAGCAGCTAGGAAGACCTAGGCTGGTTACATTGAATGTAAAACTCAGGATATAACAGAATCCCACAGTGCATGGAAGTAATTGCCCAAAAGGCTCACAGTGTTCATGGACCGCAGTGGCAGGCCGGTGGAAGAACACATTTTCTTCTCTAAGTTGTCCAGCCTCTTGTAATTCCCTATCCAGTGGGGTGGTAGGGAATACACCAGGGCTTATGCGCGAAGTGGAGGCTTGGACCACCAATCTCTCTGGGCTAGGGTGTTGTGTGAGGAAATTCGGGGCTCCTCTGGGGTTAGTGGTGGGCAATTGTCCTGTTCATAGGAGCCCCTGTGCTGGGCTTAGACAGGACCCAAGCAGAACATCCGTAAGGGCTTCATTATAAGGGAGAAGCAGTTCTGAGAGGGTCACTCCCAGCTGAGGCACATCTGTCAAGATGTTAATCCTGACTACCACTGAGGGCATATAAGGTCCAGGACCTTGGCCGCCCTCCTCACCACCATGGCGAAAGAAGTTCCCTCCTCCGTAGCCATGGTAGGAGGAGAGAGCATGCCAGTACCTGGAGAGGTGTCCAGTCCACCTGTGTCTGCCAATCCCTCATACCAGTCCATGCGGGGGTTTAGGGGCTGGTATTCCTCAGGGTCCAGTGGCCCTTCCCATTCCTCCCCAAGTCTTAGCCCATAAAAATAGGGCTTAGGCTCTGGTCTGGAGGGCAAGGCTTCAGTTGGCACCAATGTTGACATTGTGCGACGCCCCTCTTGCTCCGTTTCGGAGTCGGGGATGAGAATGGGGATGGCGCCGATAGTCGTCGACATTGGGACCGGCGTCGAGGAAAGTCGAGGTGGTACGACCGGCACCGGTCCGGATTCATCCATGGCTCCAAGCAGCCCGACTGGCACCGAGGGTGGGCCCACCAACGGGGAACCAGTAGGGGTCCATCCAGAACCCATGGGGCCCAAAAGCACACCAGCTGGAACGGGACACCCAAATATAAGGTGCATGGCCTCATAAAACTTGCAGAGTTGGGTGGGAGTTACCAGGCGCAGGCTGAACCACGGAGCTAGGCCTTGAATGACAATGCTACCTCATCTCGTCAGGTGACTTCGATGGACGGGGTGAAGTGGAAGACCTCATCGACTTTTTACTTTTCTTCTTTCTGTGGGACATACCCAAAATCCTGGACGACTTCAACTGCAACGAAGTTCGATGGCTCCCCAACCGATCCCTGGACCTTCTTCTGTACCAAGATCGAGACCGTTGTGGTGTTGCTTGAGGCCTCAAGGCTTTGGAGTTTATATACGCTTACACTGAAACCTGGGTACTGTGAAATATGGACACAGTATATACTTATTAGAGACTCATTGGGCCTTATTTATGAAGGGCTTGCAACATTTTTGTGCTGCTGTTGCATCACTTTCTCGTGACGCAGCAGCAGCGTAAACAATGCGACACGAGCCATATTTACAAGGTGACACATCTAGGCAGATGCGTCACCTTGTAAAGCCCTGCACCACATTATACCTGTGTCAGGTATAATGTATGCAGGGTGGGCGTTCCAATGTAAAAAAGGGTTGTAGAAGTGTTGCAGTGAAATCTATGAGATTTCACTGCGACACTTCTAGGACGCCACTGCGTCAAAACCTTACGCCTGCCTCATGGCAGGCGTAAGGGTGACGCAGTGCCATAGGGACAGGCCTACCCCATGCATTGCTGGAGTTGCCTCATGCTTGCGACACAACTCCAGCAATGCGTGACTTTTGTGCCGACAGTTACATCAGGATTCCTGACGTATCTGTCATTCTTTGCGGCATGGAGCGCTGTACATTAAATATGGCGCATCCATTGTGTCGCAAGGACGGCGCAGTGAAAACTGTTGCATCGCTGTTTTATCGCAGCGATGCAACAGTTTTCATAAATGAGGCCCATTACCTTTCAGTTTCCCTTAACCAATTGTGGGCACCCACACTTAGCTGTGATTTAGCTTCATGTGCTGCTAAATTTCTCTATATTTCGGAAATAAGTTTACGGACTGACAGATATCAGCTCGAGTTGTGTTGCTTGACCCGCCCCTTTGCTGTCTGGCCTGTTCCACCCCAGGTGCCAGACAAAAATGCACTAGGACACGACCAGCGCTGGCCACGTCATAGCACTTTTTTCAAGGACTTGCAGCCACGCTGAATAGCAGCCATGCTGCTAAACAACATGGCTAAAAGTGCAATCACGCGGTGGGGGGAGGGGGGGCGGGGGGCGCAGGGTCAATTGACTGATAGGGTAGCAGTTTGCAAAGGTGTTCGTCAGGGTTGCGTTCTTGCCCCCACATTGTTCTCGTTATTTCTTAATAATATTGTTCACTTCCTTTCCCAGGTTGATACGGATGCTCCCTCCTTGGCACACATCAAATCTTCTATTCTCCTCTTTGCAGATGACACATTGCTGATCTCCAAGACGCCTAGCGGGCTTCAGAAACCTTTGACTCGCTTCAATGAGTTTTGCCTTGCTCATGGCTTGGAGATCAACACCTCTAAAACCAAAGTGATGATGTTTAATCCACATAAATTGAATTGTGCAAGGGGAGTATAGTCCTGGGGGAAGGCCCCATGGAGAGGGTTAATTATTTTACCTATCTTGGGGTAACGTTTTCTGGGGTTATGACCTGGCTCTTCCACATCAATAAGGCAGCCTCGAAACTTAAGCAGACGATGGGTGTGTTACACCAAGCCCATTACGCCGGCTCTCAAGATTTATGAGGCCAAAGCACTGGGTTCCACTCTACATGAGGCTTTTCCAACCATGAAAAATTAACCAGAACTGAAAATAAATTCTTTAGCAATCTTGCCTCTCTTCCTCCTAGCACTCCACTCTTTCCACTTTTTATGGACCTTGGAGTAAATAGGGTTGCGGGTAAAATCCGTCTACCCCCCCTATTATATTGGAGACGCCTATGGACCACCCCTGAACTTGCCCACTATGTGGATGGTCTTGAAGATGTCATGAAGGCTGACTGCTTCAGCAAGGTTCCCTGGCTCATGAAAATCAAGGAGGCATTTCACTCACTTGGGATGCCTGAGCCGTGGGATCAGCAGGATTTCACTAATTTCCCTTCGAAGGATCTTCTGAAAAAGCATTACTGGGCAACACTAATGGCCATTGAATCCCGAAGAGCTGCTACCTCTAAGCTTACTAATGATTTTATCGATTTCAAGCCCACTGGTGGGTTTAAGCTCTTCTGGGATCAGATGTCTGTTGTACTGGACAGAAAGCTTTACTTCCAGTTCCGAGTGGGTACCCTCCCACTGAGAGCGTTCACTTCCAATTGGGCGGGATGGGGGAGTCTCTGCGTGTCAAGCTTGCATCTCTCCAGTCAAGAGCATTCCACGTGTTTTCTTTGACTGTCCAGGTTACGCCTCCCCCGCTGAACCTGGCTAGCTTCTATATGTAGGCTGCTAGGGGTACGTAGTTATTCTCCCACCCTTTACATTCTCAAGGCAGATAGCCGCTCGGCTGCTGCCAAATCTGTTGCCAAATTCCTGGGTGCTATGTGGGCCCTTAGAAGGAAGGCCCTCCCCCCGTAGTTGCCTGATACTGCTGGGACTATTTATCCTGAAGAAATCCTATTTGCTACATCTATGTGCACTAATTTTTGTAAAATCCGTGATTAACATTGCACTTAGCTTCTTTTAAATTTTGCTCTGGTCTGTAACTATGTTTTTATGTATGTTTTTATCTATTTATTGTCTTTTGAACTTGTTTGTACTTTTATGGCCCTGGTGACTGAAATAAAGTGATTTAACAAACATGGCTAAAAGACATTGACACCGACAATAACTCTGGCATGGCTGAGACCTAGTGGCTTTGACAATGCTTGTTAATATAGCACAGAAAAAACTCTTATTGGCATATTTGCAGTGGCGGTGCGTCCATAGGGGCGCTGGGGCGTTGCCCCACTAATGCCACATGGCTCCATTCACACGCGCCTAAATTCGTGCAACTTCTTCCAGTGGCAGTTAATAATAACTCTGAGTCTCGCGCAGCGGTCGCGCGACGCGTGGAAATGCATGCACTGGACACGTCCGAGGCTGTGAGGCAATCGGACGGTGATGAAGGCTGAAGGGGGTGGGTGGGTGGGGCTGCGGCTGCACTTGAGTGACTGACAGACACAGACTCACTGTAACTAACAGCGCGGCAGTGGTGCGCATGTTCGGTTTTGGGCAAGTCATTTTTACGACCAGCCCCGAACATGCGCACTGCCCACTACTACTACTCTTCGAGTCTTCCCATTAGGAGAGCGAGGAACCCGAGGGTTGCTTCATGCAGCAGCCCCCGGTCTCCTAATGGGCGGGGAGTATCCCTGCTCTAGCCAATCCTGGCGCTGCATTAGCTGAGAGGGGTTGCCATCCACTCCGAAGACGTTGAAGGCAGGCGCCAACGCGGGAGTCGGGACCCCGGCCCAGGAGCAGCAGAGGCGACGTGGACCCGGTAAGTTTTCTTTTATTAATATACTTATACTTTATTTTTAAACCGTCCTCACCCTCCCCCGCGAGACCCCCGAGACTATTGCGACTCCGAGCCGCGACTGGTAGTTCACTGATTTCTACCACGCCTCCATATACAACATGCACACACAGCGTGTGTGTATGTTGTAAATGGATGCATGGTAGAAAAGAAACACAGTGCATTTCATGATTTCACTTACTAAGTAAATGAAATCATGAAATGCGAGGTATTTTGTTTCTAAGATGCCTCCATAGAAATAACTCAGATTTCGTGCATCACTGTCAGCTGTGCACCTGTTGACTAGAGTTTACTATGCACGTTAGATAGCGCGTCCTGTGTCACACAGCCAGTAACAACAACAGTGAGGCATAAGGTCACGTTCTGCAAACCACTCAATGATCGCAGGGGAAGATTTGCAAAGCCCTGGTTTTTTTTCCAGCCAGAAAATGAGTTTACAAATAAAAAGTCAAACGAAAGCATAGCTATGGGAATGTATTTATTATAGTCTTGTTCGGGACGAACCCGCATCAATGGCGCGTCAGAGTGCTGTACAGACATTAAGAGAGCAGAATAAAAAGAACATAGAAGTTTGTGTGCCTATTAACACAGCTATTCAACGACGCCCTCTTAAAATCTGCCGCTCGTTTCCTTGTTTGGTAGTCAGTTATCAAGAATGTAAAATGTGAGGCCATGAGTATGGGAGGTGCCAGTGCCCGGGTATGGTCCAGTGTAAAAGGGGTGCCTGTGTGCGAAAGGCATGCAGCACACCCGCCGTGAGGAGTGCCGGAATGCGGCTGTGAAGGGCGGGCTAAATACTGCTTTAAACTCCTCAGACTACGAGATGAAAGTGTGTTTATTTTCCACCCTCCTGCTCTGCGAAGATGTAATGCGAAATGTAACATCTTTTGAAGCAGATTGGCTCTTGGTTCCTTTAGCGTGTAATAACACTGCCCTCTGTCAAATTTTATAGAATGAACATTGTGAAAATACTGCTTTTTGTTGAGATAAGTACCACATGGTGTGGTAGATGTGCGACCAGTCCATGAAAACATCCAGGACAAATAGCTCTATTATATATCATCTTGAAGGTGGATAAACGATAATTGTATGTCTCTTTACCAGATATATTAAATGTTTCAAGTAATCGAACACAATCCCTGTAGACCAGTCAAAGATGGATTCTCATAGATCCAGTTCGTAGTATTTGTTATTTAATGGCATTTAATGAATTTCTATAGATACATTTCCATCTGAATACAGTTGCATCATGACAGCGTGCAATGGTGTCTAATGGTCTGCTTCACTTGGTATTTTTAGCAAATAGATATGGTATTCTTTAGAAGTGGAGCTGCGGCATTTGCTCCCTTGTGAAATGGATCCAAATATCCGAGTCAGGCCCAAAGCGAGAGATATGTGCTTACTGTGTAACATGTGCACTGCTTACAGTGGCCAGTCCTCTGATATATGGCATTAAAACTGGCCCTGTGTACATGCCCCTAAGTTAACACTGATGCCAAAAACATGGATTGACTTGCAAACAATGAATGTTAAAAACGTCGAGGGAATGCATTTTAGCGATTTAGTTCCTCTCCTATTTTACATGTTTACTTAATCTTGCATTCCCCACGAGTTAGCTATTTTATAATGTTGTTGTTTATCTGTATTTTTTTCTGTGCATACTTTGAGGCTTGAGCCATGCCAGGTGTTTATGAGGGGCTTTGATTGAGCACGCAGGTGCTAAAGCCAAACAAAGTGCCTGTCAGTGGGTTGGCCTCTCTGCAGAGCACACAGAACAATGTTTGTGTATTCCATTTGCAACTGAAATTCTGTGGAAATGTGTGTGAAGGGGGTACACTGATGTCAAAATATTTGCAAGGCAAAAGTAAGAGAAATTAAGGTGCTTATATTTGAGGGAGTGCAGTGCATGTTGGGGGCGGGGAAGTGACAGAGATGTGAGGAAGGACATTCGGGGAAGAGTGAAAAGAGGATGCTGAAGAGGAAAGAGAGGGGGTTGAAGATGTGCAGATGGACAAGATATGCAGAGAAAAAGAGGATACATATCTAACATAAAGCACACATAATTGAAGGCCAAAACTCCTTCCACAGGCCTCAATGCTATTTAATTCACAGACTCACTATTTCAGAAGTTCAGAATTTAAACATTTTCAATGTTAATTATTTATAAGAAATCATTGTTGTTACTCATTTATCTTAAACAGCTAACACCCAGTGACAAAGCCAATCATACTGACAGGCTTTAGGCGTATGTCAGTTGCTGTGCCATTTATCTGGATAAAATTACATCTCAAAGAGAAACCAAAAAACCGGTCTGATGGCACACTATGGGAATCACAGAAATGTATTTGGCTGGTTCCTTTATAGGGAGCACCCACTTTTTTCATCTCACTTAAAGACCTGTCTTCACATATTTCTATATGACTGGTTACAGCCAGCAGCTGTGGGTGCGTCCCGAAGTCTGGTTAGAGCATATTTTTCCAAAGTTAATGCTGCATGGAGTGCAAGACACTGGGCAAGCATACATTTTAAAGGGCGAAGTTGTCATGCAGAACAATTTAGATATTACAGTAACTGTTGAACAAATTAATGCAAGAAGATACGGGGCAGTTTTTAATGTGTTTAATATTTCAAGACTATAAGTTCCCACTGCTTAATAAGCCTTGCTTTATCGCTCCATTCATTTGCTTTAAAATGCACCATTTGCCAATCTTTTTAAAATGTCTTTCTCTGGAGAGGGACTCTCCCTAGACCCCAGGTTTGTCCATTGAACTTGTTCACATCACTAACTAGTGTTTTCTATTGGACAGGGTAGAGCCAAAGCAGTCTTGCTTAGTACCCTAGCCCTCTTCAGAAGTCAGACTTGCTTGGCAACCCAGAAATTCTCTGAAATAATGTATGAGTTTTCTTTTATGAATGCCTAGAAGAACTGAATTTTTTGTCCATTTATCACAGAAATAGTGCTGAAAATTGCACCAAAAAGATGCCAATTTAAAAAAAAATGTCTTCAAGGGGGGAGAAACCCCCCGAACCCCCCTTATTGCCGTCGGGCTCGCTCGCTGCGCTCGCATACGTTGATTTGTTCTGCATACGCCACACCAGTTTCAAATTCCACCAGCCGCCACTGCATATTTGTTGAGGTGGGGGTTTGGCCCAATGCCTGTGATTGGCATGACCTCCCCTGTAAGGCCCTAGTATATAATAGAGCAGGGGGATTAAAACTACCTCTAAGTCAGAGGTGCAGAAACATGCTACTTTAACTAGTAGTCGCATTTGCAGAGTGGTAGAGAAAGGGTGCTGGGCCTCCGACCAGTGCTCAAGAATTCCGCTGCGTAGGACTTACAGGAGGTACCAGGAGGGCTTCTTGGCCCCCAAAGTCCCTCAGGAGTAAAGTGGGCTTCATCCCCCATCCCGTAGTCTGCCAGGAGGCACGTTTGCAGAGTGGTGGAGAAAGGGGCCATGGCCTCCGAAGACATCTTAGCAATCCTACTGTGTGGGACTTACTGGAGGTAACAAGAGGGGTACTTGGCCCCCAAGGACATCCTTGGGGGCCAACTACCCCTCCTATTACCTCCAGTAAGTACCACACAGCAGGATTGCTAAATTCTCATAACAGGCCATGCCCCCTTTGCCCACTACTCTGCAAATGCGCTCCCTGGCGCACTCTTCGATGGGGATTGAAGTCCCCTTCACTGCTGGGGGTGCTTAGGGGCCAACTAGCCTACCTCTTACCTCCAGTAAGCCACACACAGTGGGATTGCTGAGAGGTGGACACAGGCCACGCCCCCTTTCTCCACCACTCTGCACCTGGCGCGCTCTTGGTTGGGGGATGAAGTCCCCTTTCTTCATGAGGGTCCCTGGGGGCCAACTAGCCCACCAGGTACCTCCAGTAAGCCCCACACAGCTGGATTGCTGAGAGTGGTCCGAGGCCACGCCCCCTTTTTACACCACTCTGCAAACGTGGCTCCTGATGCACTGCTGCTCTGGGGATGAGGTCCTCTTGTGTCCTGAGGTCCTCAGGACACAAGAGGACCTCATCGCCCCACCAGCAGTGCGCCAAGAGGCGCGTTTGCAGAGTGGTGTAAAAAGGGGCATGGCCTTGGACCACCTCTCTGAAATCCAGCTGTGTGGTGCTTACTGGAAGCACCTGGTGGGCTAATTGGCCCCCAGGGACCCTCAGTATTCAAAGGGACTTAATTCCCCAACTTAGAACGCGCTAGGGGGCGCGTTTGCAGAGTGGTGCAGGGAGGGTGAAAAAAAAATCTTTGAAGGGGGCTGTGTGGCCCCCCTTCTTTCAATATGTTTTGGGCCCTGGGGACCCCATCCCCAGGGCCTGCACATTTTCAAATGACCAATTATGGCCCCGGGGACCCCATCCCCCGGGGACAGCCTTCTGCTTTTTTTTTTTAATTATTAAAGGGAAGGGTGGCCGAGTGGCACCCCTCCCGGGCCACTTCTGGCCCCGGGGACCCCATCCCCCGGGGCTGGCCCTCACGTTGGGTACCGTGGAGGGAGCCCCATTGACCCCACGGTCTCTGCCGGCTCCCCGCCTCCTGCAGGAGCCGGCATTGCTTTTGGGCAAGGGGAGCTGCTGACATGCAGCTCCCCTTGCCCAAAAGCAATCTGCTTTGCTTTTTGAAAGCGAGAGCAGGGTTTGCTATGACAGACGTGCTCCCGCCCTGTCATAGAAGGCCCTGGGGGGTGGCGGTCCCCAGGGCCATCAAGGGTTCCAGGAGGGGGGCCACGCGGCCCCCCTCCCAAGGTGAAGATAGCCCCCCCACACTAATTTCAACAAAGCCCCGGGGAGGTGGCGGGCCCCCGCTATATAATTTTGCATTGCCCCGGGACCTGGCCCACCTGGGGGCTTAACAATAACGAAGCGCGGGAGCCCGCGCTTCATTTTTTTTTTTTTTCTCTGCGCGAATTCGGCTGATTTTTTTTTTTTTATTGTTTTTTGGGCCCTGGGAGTCTTTGTGGGACCCCCTGAGCAGGCCTAGGGGTCAGGGTGTTTCTACCCTGCCCCCTTTTATTGTTTTTCATCTTTTTTTCTGTTTTCTTGTGACTCGGTTAGCGAAGTCACAAGATGGCTGCCAACACTTCCTGGTTTGGAGTGTTGGCAGCCAATCAGAAGTCAGCTCGTGCTCGGGAGGGTTCGCGAATCCTCCTCGATGCTCAGATATCGATATTTTTATTTTTTTGAATTTCTCAGCAACTACTGAACGGATTTACACAATTTAAAAAAAGGTCGCTTTCTGAACCAAGAGCTACCTTTTTGCCAAATTTGGTGTAATTCCGTTCAGCAGTTCGGGCTGTAGCCTGTTCCAAAATTTCCTATGGAAATTAACATGGAGAAAACGCGTTTTGGGACCCCCCTTTTTTCTCAGCCCCCGCTTGACGAATCACCCCCAAACTTTCAAGACAGGAGCTGACCGGAGCGGGCCATTAGTTTTGAAAATTACGCTTAGATTCGTCAACCGGCGCGAAAGATATTGGCAAATCAAAAAACACTTTTCCTATGGATAATAGGTCCTAACTATAACTACCTACTGGCGACCACTAGATAGGTATATATATATATATATATATATATATATATATATATATATATATATATATATATATATATATATATATATATATATATATATATATATATAGTATATATATATATATATATATATATATATTATCTACTGGCGGTCGCCAGTAGATAGTTATAGTTACAACCTATTATCCATGGGAAATCCGCGACATTCTATTTGAAATAACTCTCTTGCCGGTTGACGTATCTTCGCAAAATTTTCAAACTTTGTGGCCCGCTCCGGTCCGCTCCTACCCTGAAAGTCTCGGGGGATTCGTCAAGCGGGGCCGAGAAAAAAGGGGGGTCCCAAACGCGTTTTCCCCATGCAATTTTCCATTGGAAACTTTAGACACGGCTACAGCCCGAACTGCTGAACGGAATTACACCAAATTTGGCAAAGAGGTAGTTCTTGGTTCAGAAAGAACCCTTTTGTTAAATGGTGTAAATCCGTTCAGTAGTTGCTGAGAAAATGAAAAGTAAAAAAGATAGTGATATCTAGGGCCGCGGATCCTCCCGAGCACGAGCTTTATGTTAATTGGCTGTCAACACTCCAAACCAGGAAGTGTTGGCAGCCATTTTGTCCCTCGGTAGAACCGAGGGACAGAAACAAGTGCGCAAAGCGCACAAAGGGGGCAGGGTAGAAACACCCTGACCCCTAGGTCTGCTCAGGGGGTCCCACAAGGACCCCCTGGGCAAAAATTTTTTTTTTTTTTTTAAAAATTGGCAGGATGCGCTCAGGGAGCGCGAACCCTGCCGGAAAAAAATCGAAGCGCGGTCTCCGCGCTTCGATGTTACATTGGCCCCGGGTGGGCCAAGTCCCGGGGGCATGCTGGGGGGGTTAATTTTATGTGTGGGGGCCTCTAAGGGCCCCCAAGCCCCAGGGACCACCACCCCCGGGGCTTTATGTATAATGGTGCGGGAGGGCTCTGAGCCCTCCCGCAGCCCCGAGGACCGCCACCTCCCCGGGGCTTCTTTTTTATTTTAAAAAACCTGTGTGGGGGGGCTCCAGCCCCCACACGCCCGGGGACCACCACCTCCCCGGGGCACTAAGAAAAATTAAAATGGGGGTCCGTTTTGGACCCCAGAGCCCCGGGGACCACCACCTCCCCGGGGCTTTCAAAATGTAGGGAGGGGGGCCGCGCGGCCCCCTCCTGGAGCCCTTGATGGCCCTGGGGACCACCACCCCCCAGGGCCGGCTCCTGCAGTGTCCCGGGGTGCCTACCCCCGGGACACTGCTGTTTGCAATGACAGGACGGGAGCCTCGCGGCTCCCGTCCTGTCATTGCAAACTTGCTTTGGATATTGGAAGAGAGAGCAGGAAACCTGCTCTCTCTTCCAATATCCAAGCCGATAGCTTTCCACATGGGGAGCAGCATGTTAGCTGCTCCCCATGTGCTAAAGCAATGCCGGCTCCCGTAGGACACGGGGAGCCGGCGAGACTGTGGGGGGTTTGGGGACCCCCCCACAGTCCCCAACGAGAGGCCAGGCACCGGGGGATGGGGTCCCCGGGGCCATAAGTGGCCCGGGAGGGGGGCCACGCAGCCCCCCTCCCCAAAGGAAAAAAAATTAAAAAAAAAGTGCAAGGCCGGCCCCGGGAGATGGGGTCCCCGGGGCCTTAAATGGCCTGAGGAGGGGGGCCACGCAGCCCCCCTCCAAATAAAAAAAACGAGGCCATGCCCCAGGGGATGGGGTCCCCGGGGCCAATACAGGCCCAGGGAAGGGGGGCCACGCGGCCCCCTACCCGTTTTTTTTATTTTATTTTAATTTTAAAAAAAGGGGAAAGGCCCTGGGGGATGGGGTCCCCAGGGCCTAAAAATAGGAAAAGGAAGGGGGCACACAGCTCCCCTTCAGGGAGAAAAAAACAAACCAAAAAAAAACGATCGGGCCCGTAGGCCCCGCCCCTTCCTTCACCACTCTGCAAACGCGCCCCTGGCGCGTTTGCAGAGGGGAACGAATTCCCCTTGAATACTGGGGGTCCCTGGGGGCCAACTAGCCCACCAGGAACCTCCAGTATGCGCCAGGGGGCTGCCTTGCAGAGAGGTGTACAGAGGCCACGCCCTTTTTACACCTCTCTGCAACGCAGCTCTGTGGCGCTTTTGGAGGTATATGGTGGGCTAGTTGCACCCCAGGGACCCTCAGGATTCAAGGGGAGTTAATCCCCGACTTAAAACGCGCCACGGGGCGCGTTTGCACAGTGGTGAAGGGAGGGGCGGGGCTTCAGGTGACATGTGTGCAAACAGGCCCCGTGGCGCGTTTTAAGATGGGGAATTAAATCCTCTTCAATCCTGAGGGTCCCTGGGGGCCAACTAGCCCAACAGGTACGTCCAGAAAGCGCCACAGAGCTGCGTTGCAGAGAGGTGTAAAAGGGTGTGGCCTCTGTACATGTCTCTGCAACGCAGCCCCTGGCGCATACTGGAGGTACCTGGTGGGCTAGTTGGCCCGTAGGGACCCTCATGATTCAAGGGGACTTAATCCCCCAACTTAAAACGCGCCACGGGCGCGTTTGCACAGATGTCACCTCAGGCCCAGCCCCTCCCTTCACCATTGTGCAAATATTCCTCTAAAATCAGCCGAAATACGAATTCTGATTTACTCACCTGTTATCAGGAGAGACCTCAGTGCTGCATCTTTCAGCCCAGTACTAATCCTGAAAAGTAATTTTAACCGTACTTACCGGTAACTTGAATTTCCTTCCATAGGCTAACATTGACTGGTTTCACTTGGAAATTCTTCTAAGTGTGGAGTTTTGGAACTTTAAAATATTCCTCTAAAATCAGCCGAAATACGAATTCCGATTTACTCACCTGTTATCAGGAGAGACCTCAGTGCTGCATCTTTCAGCCCAGTACTGATCCTCAAAAGTAATTTTAACCGTACTTACCGGTAACTTGAATTTCCTTCATAGGCTAACATTGATTGGTTTCACTTGGAAATTCTTCTAAGTGTGGAGTTTTGGAACTTTAAAATATTCCTCTAAAATCAGCCGAAATACGAATTCCGATTTACTCACCTGTTATCAGGAGAGACCTCAGTGCTGCATCTTTCAGCCCAGTACTGGTCCTGAAAAGTAATTTTAACCGTACTTACCGGTAACTTGAATTTCCTTCATAGGCTAACATTGACTGGTTTCACTTGGAAATTCTTCTAAGTGTGGAGTTTTGGAACTTTAAAATATTCCTCTAAAATCAGCCGAAATACGAATTCCGATTTACTCACCTGTTATCAGGAGAGACCTCAGTGCTGCATCTTTCAGCCCAGTACTGATCCTGAAAAGTAATTTTAACCGTACTTACCGGTAACTTGAATTTCCTTCCATAGGCTAACATTGACTGGTTTCACTTGGAAATTCTTCTAAGTGTGGAGTTTTGGAACTTTAAAATATTCCTCTAAAATCAGCCGAAATACGAATTCCGATTTACTCACCTGTTATCAGGAGAGACCTCAGTGCTGCATCTTTCAGCCCAGTACTGATCCTCAAAAGTAATTTTAACCGTACTTACCGGTAACTTGAATTTCCTTCCATAGGCTAACATTGACTGGTTTCACTTGGAAATTCTTCTAAGTGTGGAGTTTTGGAACTTTAAAATATTCCTCTAAAATCAGCCGAAATACGAATTCCGATTTACTCACCTGTTATCAGGAGAGACCTCAGTGCTGCATCTTTCAGCCCAGTACTGGTCCTGAAAAGTAATTTTAACCGTACTTACCGGTAACTTGAATTTCCTTCATAGGCTAACATTGACTGGTTTCACTTGGAAATTCTTCTAAGTGTGGAGTTTTGGAACTTTAAAATATTCCTCTAAAATCAGCCGAAATACGAATTCCGATTTACTCACCTGTTATCAGGAGAGACCTCAGTGCTGCTTCTTTCAGCCCAGTACTGATCCTCAAAAGTAATTTTAACCGTACTTACCAGTAACTTGAATTTCCTTCCATAGGCTAACATTGACTGGTTTCACTTGGAAATTCTTCTAAGTGTGGAGTTTTGGAACTTTAAAATATTCCTCTAAAATCAGCCGAAATACGAATTCCGATTTACTCACCTGTTATCAGGAGAGACCTCAGTGCTGCATCTTTCAGCCCAGTACTGATCCTGAAAAGTAATTTTAACCGTACTTACCGGTAACTTGAATTTCCTTCATAGGCTAACATTGACTGGTTTCACTTGGAAATTCTTCTGTGTGTGGAGTTTTGGAACTTTAAAATATTCCTCTAAAATCAGCCGAAATACGAATTCCGATTTACTCACCTGTTATCAGGAGAGAACCCAGTGCTGCATCTTTTAGCCCAGTACTGATCCTCAAAAGTAATTTTAACCGTACTTACCAGTAACTTGAATTTCCTTCCATAGGATATCATTGCCTGCTTTTTGCTGAAAAAGTTTCTAAGTGTTGATTTTTGAAACATACAAATATTCCTCTAAAATCAGCCGAAATCCGAATTCTGATTTACTCACCTGTTATCAGGAGAGACCTCAGTGCTGCATCTTTCAGCCCAGTACTGGTCCTGAAAAGTAATTTTAACCGTACTTACCAGTAACTTGAATTTCCTTCCATAGGCTAACATTGACTGGTTTCACTTGGAAATTCTTCTAAGTGTGGAGTTTTGGAACTTTAAAATATTCCTCTAAAATCAGCCGAAATACGAATTCCGATTTACTCACCTGTTATCAGGAGAGACCTCAGTGCTGCATCTTTCAGCCCAGTACTGATCCTCAAAAGTAATTTTAACCGTACTTACCAGTAACTTGAATTTCCTTCCATAGGAATCCATTGTCTGGTTTTCAGCAGAAAAGTTTCAAAGTGTCGATTTTCACAAACTACAAATATTCCTAAAAAATCGCCTGTATGACTTAAACGCATTCTTTCAACTGTTTACAGGAGATGCACCAGTGCTGGATCCAGGATCCAACACTGAGTAAGAAAAAGTAACGATAACAGTTTTTAACTTCTAAGTGAATTTCCTTCCATAGGATAACATTGGTGATTCTATGAGAAAAAGTTTCTAAGTGTGAACTTTTAAAGTACAATAATATTCCTTAAAAATCACGACTGTAACCAAAACACTTTTACTCAACTGTTTACAGGAGATGTCCCAGGACTGAATCTAGGATCCAGTAATGTGGTTAGAAAAGTAATCCATAAAGTAACTAATTGCATTTAACTAGAAATTCACATTGAGCTGAATGTTGCATTGTGTTTGAAAATGTGTTGCCCATTGCAACAACTGTAACTACTGTACTTAAAGTCTATTGCCTATGTGCAAAGTAATTAAACTAAAGTAATTCATTCTGAGAAAGTATTTTTGTAATGTAATGTATAATGTAATTACAATGTAATTTAAAAATAAAATATGTAAAAAAAAATTGTTTCTAAAAAATTTGGAAATCAGTATGACATTTTTTTATATAACAATTAATACATTTAAAAATTGTCATTTACAAAACCTTTGAAATTCACTCAAAAAACTGTAGGTTTCAGACATGTTATAGTTACAAATTAGCATTTAAAAAACCTTTGAAATTCACTGAAAAAACCATAGGTTTCAGGGACGTTATAGTTACAAATTAGCATTTAAAAAACCTTTGAAATTCACTGAAAAAACCATAGGTTTTAGGGACAGTTATAGTTAGTTGGACATTGCACTCGTACAAAACCCGTGAAATTCCCCGTTATAGTTAGTCCAGCTAACTATAACTCGCGCCCGAAATGCACTGCTGATGACGTCACATATTATATCACTCATGACATGGTCAGTGACATCACTGATGACATCACTGATGACATCTCAAATGACATCACTGATGACATCATCCACGTGATAATCTGATGCACCTCCTCACACCCTAATATAACCTTTGATACACCCACTCTAAATTACAGACTGCCATTCGCAAAACCATAGACACTCCAACACCAATAACTACACACCCACTCACTGATTCTTAGGTCTACGCACACATCCACTCACTCACCCGTACAGTCACTCATACTTACGGTCACTCAGTACAGGACTATCATATGCACTCATACTCCTATATAGACACTCAAACACTGCCACTCATCCATAGAGGTACTCACACACCTAGTCAGTCATGCAAATAATTAAACACACTGCCATTTACTCACCTATACAGTTATACACACACCAGCTCACTTACTCATACAAATAGTAGCACATTCTTACGCTCTTATACAATCACTGATACAAGCACACACTCATCCATACAGCCACTATCACAATCTCCTCAGCTTATAGCTATTTATATACTCCAACACACATATATACTGCCTTTCACATATGTAGTTACTCACACATGTACCACTGGGACATACATTCACTCACTAACACACTCTTACACACACTTACCCACCCATACAGTCTATCACAGTTGCACTCTTGAAACCATCCACCCAGTGAATCACCCACTCACACATCTATGCACAGAGTTGCACACACCCCTCCCACACAAACACTCAGGCACCCATACAGATACTCAGACAAGCATTCAATAACTCATATAGACACTCATGTAGCTATTCACAAACACATGCAGCCACTTACACAGCAACAGACAGACGGATACAGACATTCACCCAGTTTAGTCACTAACCCATGCATTCAGTAAGATACGTTAAATCACTCACTTATAGAGTCAGTCACGCACCTACTAAATCATCCATACAGACACTTACACACCCACTCATTCTTCAATACGTCTTTTCCTATATATATTAAAAATATATAAACTTTACAGAAACACACAGTCACTGGATGATGTCATTTGAGATGTCATCAGTGATGTCATCAGTGATGTCACTGACCATGTCATGAGTGATGTAATATGTGACGTCATCAGCAGTGCATTGCGGGGCGTGAGTTATAGTTAGCTGGACTAACTATAACGGGGAATTTCACGAGGTTTTGTACGAGTGCAATGTCCAACTAACTATAACTGTCCCTAAAACCTATGGTTTTTTCAGTGAATATATATATATATATATATATTTATATATATGTTGTTTTTTTGCATCCTTTTAACCCACAACCCCTAAATCCCCAAATTTCCTTTGCCACCCAAAAACCCATACCCACCCTAAACCCTAAAAATTCCCTTGCCACCCAAAAACCCATACCCACCCTAAACGCTAAAAATTCCCTTGCCCTAACAACATATATCAGGGTGTGAGGGGCTGTATGGGTGTAAGAATGGATATGTCAGTGTCTGTATTAGTGAGTGAGTGGGTGTATGAGTGGCCGTATGGGTGAGTGGGTAGATGAATGTATATAGTAAGTCCCACAAAGCAGGTGCCCCCTTTCTCCACCACTCTGCAAGCGCACCTCCTGGTGCACTACTAGTTGGGAGATGAAGTCCCCTTGGCTCGAGGGTCCTTAGGGGCCAACTACCCCTCCTGCTACCTCCAGTAAGTTCCACACAGCCTGATTGCTGAGAGGACTTCGGAGGCCATGCCCCTTTCTCCACCACTCTGCAAATGCACCTCCCTGCGCACTACTGGTTGGGGTAAGAAGTCCACTTTAGTACTAAGGCCCTCAGGAGTAAAGTTGAATTAATTCCCCAACCAGCGGCGCACCAGGAGGGGAATTTGCAAAGTGGTGGAGAAAGGGGGCAGGACCTCCCGCAAGTTGCCAGCTTTTTAAATATTTTTTAGGAAGGGGGCCGCGTCCCCTGGGGCTTGGCCACAATACTGGGTGCCCTGGTCCCACCCAGGACACCCAGTCATTTTCTTTGGGGACCTCAGGGGTAGCCTGAAAGTCCCCGCAGTCTCTGCCGGCTTCCCTCCTCCTGCGGGAGCCGGCATGGCTTTTACACATGGGGAGCTGCGAACATACAGCTCCCTGTGTGTAAAAGCAATTCTGCTCCGCTTCTAGTAAGCAAGAGCATTTTCTGCTCTTGCTTACTAGAAGCGGAGCAGCGTTTTCCCGCCAAGCCATAGCAAAGTGTAATGTCTCGGGGTGGGCACCCTGGGACATTGCAGGAGCCGTCCCAGGGGGCTGCATATATATGAGTTGAGCCCCAGGGAGGTGGCGGTCCCCGGGGCTGCGGGGGGCCGCATTTCTGTTACTCATTGGCCTGGGGAGGTGATGGGGGGGCCTAGCGGGCCCCTGCATTTCTATTTATTAATTATTGCCCCAGGGGCTGCAGGGGGCCTAGCGGGCCCACCCGCATTAGTACATTATGAGCCCCAGGGAGGTGGCAGTCCCTGGGCGTTGAATAGCCTCAGGAGGGGTGCCATGTGCACCCCTCCTATGTTTCCACTCCACAATGCCCCTGGGACCTGGCCCATCCGGGGGCCTATATTTAACGAAGCGCTGGAGTCATGGATCCAGTGCGACTCCCGCCATTTAAAAAAAAAAAAAATGCTTTTTTGGCCCTGTGGGTTCCCTGTGGGAACCCCCCAAGAGGCCTAGGGGGTCAGGGTGTTTCCACCCTGCCTCCTTTTCTTTTTTTAATCTTTTTTCTGTGACTCGGTTCACAAGATGGCTGCCAGCACTTCCTGGTTTGAAGTGTTGGCAGCCAATCAGATCTCAGCACGACATCGGGAGGGGTCGTGGATCCACCACGTCCCTATATATACAACTGAAAATTTCTTTAAATTTCTCGACAACTACTGAATGGATGTACACCAAATCACAATAAGCCACTTCCTTGGACCAACATCTACCTTCCTGCCAAATTTGGTGTAATTCCGTTGACCAGTTTGGGCTGTAGTTGTATCTAAAGGTCCTATGGGAATTAACATGGGGAAAATGCGCTGTTAAGCACCCCCTGGTTCTCGGCCCCTGTTTGATGGATCACACAGAAACTTTGAAGATAGCAGCTGAAGTGAACTTCGTATCAGTTTTGAATTTTTTTTGAAGTTTCATCAAACGGCGCCAGAGTTATTGGCAAATGAAAAAACGTTCTTCTTATGGAAACTACGTCCTAACTATAACTACCTACTGGCACGCGTTTCCCATGTTAATTCCCACAGGAATTTTAGACATGGGTATATCCCAAACCACTGAGCGGAATAATACCAAATTTTGCAGAAAGCTAGATCTTGGTCCAGAAAGAGCCTTTTTTGTTATTTGGTGAAAATCCGTTCAGTAGTTTTGGAGATATCAAAGGAAAACCAAATTTGTATATCTAGAGGCGTGGGCCCTCCGCAAATCTTACCGATCTTGTGCAGAAATCTGATTGGCTGCCATCACTTCAACCAAGAAGTGCTGGCAGCCATCTTGGGACTCGGACTCATCCAAGCGCCCAAAAAAGTGAATAATGAAGAAAAGGGGCCAGGGTAGGAATACTCTAACCCCTGATGCCTGGTGGTGGAGTCCTCCAGGGACCACGCTAGGACAAAAAAGCATTTTTTAATAAAATATTTTGGCAAAAATCATGGCGGAGCCGCGAATCTTCACAAAATGAAAAATGAAAAGAAAGTTCAGCCCCCGGGTGGGCCAGATCCTGGGGGCAAGAGTTAATTAAACAATTAAACAAAAGGGGAGGGGTCTCATGCAGCCCCCCCTTCCCAAGGGCAGTTGAAGTCCCGGGGGACACCGCCTCCCCGGGGTTTATTTTAAAAATGAATGGGAGGGGGCCCCCGCCTTTGGCCTTTAAAGGCTCTGGCGACCACCACCTCCCTGGGGCATGTGCGCATAAAAAAGGGCAGGCCAAGCGGGCCCCCCTCCAATGTTTAAAATTGCCCCAGGGCACAACACTAGTAAGAAGAGTAAGGGGCTGCACGCCCCCCCCTCCCGGGTCGTTTTTGACCCAGGGAACACTACTTCCCCAGCTCCTGTTGGAGGCGGGGAGCCAGACCGCGGGGGCATTGAGGCTCTCCCCACTGTCCCCAACGCTGTGCGCTGGGTGGGCTCCAGGGCACCCAGCATCAAGAGTCCGGGCCCTGGGGCCTGGGGAATGGGGTGGCCGGGGACAAAATTAGCCTGGGGAGGGGAGCCGTGCCCCCCCTTCCCTTTACTGCATAAAGTGAAGAGGAAGTACCCCTGTTTGGTGGAGATTCACCTCTTTGTAGTCTCGTCATCTTCTCTTGACGAGAATTCATGTTATCACGGACTTGTGGATGAAGACGCTCGAGGAACTAACACATTGCCGAAATTACAAGCACACAAGGTCAATGGAGACATTACCTCGGGGTCCTTTGCACAGCTATGGTGTATAATATGCATTAGACATTTAATAGGTAGCACTTACTAATTAACCAGTAGAAAGTTCTTGGGTTTGGCGAAGGCAAAGCAAGTGTGTTTCCTCTTGTGTTCCACGTTGAAAAACAATCTGAAATCCTTAATGGAGGTGAATGCATCGTTGATCTTTTGGAGTACAATCTGACCTGCAGATTCTGTGACGAGTGGTGTCTTTTTCGTCTTGAAAGCAGAGTCCATGGTTTTCCCTTTTAATTACCCTGAGTATGCAAAAGCCCAAAATCATCTGCAAGGCCCACCCCTTTGGACCCACCCTGTTTTACTTAGTAGTATGCAAAGGTCTTCCCACCTTTTCTCACATTGATGGACAGCTTACCAAAAGGCTCCAAGCTTGTGTCCTACAGATTTTGGTGAGGTGTTCTTGATGCAGAGGAATTTGAGGTTAACAAAGAAGGACTTACTTCATATAGTTAGGAGGAAGTACCCTTGTTTGGTGGCGAGTTCCCTCTTTCTAGTCTTGTCCTCTTCTCTCAACGAGGATTCATGTTATCACAGATTTGCAGATCAAGATGCTCGAGGAATATTCACATTGACGTAATTACATGCACACAAGTCACTGGAGACATTTCCACGTGGTCTATTACGCAGCTGTGGTGTAGAATATGCACTAGTAATTAGCCAATGAGTAAGCACTAATTAACCAGTAGAATGTACTCCAGTTGGGTAGGCTTTTTGTGCAGAACTGTGGACTCTTATTTGGGTAAAGGGGCAGCTGAGGTTCTCTTCAGGCCCAGTCACTCACACAGCTACTGACACATCCGCACAGATGGTCAGGAACCAAATCATATACCCATTCAGCCACTCTCACAGACATACACTCGAAGACCCACAGAGCCACTCACACACCCATACAACCACTCACACACTGATTCACAAACCCACAAATCCACTAAAACAGCAACTCACAGACCCATACAGCCACTTACACACCCACATAACAACTCACACTGCCACTCACAGACCCATACAGCCACTCAATAAGTAGGAGCGTTGCTCTTTAGTTGTTTGCTGATCACGTGATAGGCACAGGTGATTGCAATGAAGACTTTAAAAACCACTGCGTAGCGATAACTTGGCATTTACAGACCCCCCTGTTGACATTTAGTGATCGGCCATCACACCGGTAAGACCTCGCCAATTGGCGTATATAAGATAGTGAGTGGGTGCTCTGCACAAGGAGTACGCGACTCCTTTTACTTAAAGGTTGTGCATTGTTATACTGAGCTGTTGAATTTTTAATTGATTTGAAAGGTGTTTCCACTTTTGCACTTTAAATCATGTGCAGAAGTTTTACTTTGGTCTTTAGCTTTTAGGGAATATTGATATATAACCTTACTGCTCATTATAACTGCCTATGAAGTCCCTTCACTCAGTTTTGGGCTTCAGCACTTTGATGGTTAGCAACACTTACTTAGACTGTGAACCAGTGATTTTAAGTAAAAATAGGAATGTGCATCACTGTGCGTGTGAGTTGCTACGATATACAAGTGTCTCACCATCTTTCAGTCTACAGTAGAGCAAGGCTTTGCTGTACTTGGAGAGCCGTTTGAATTTGTTTTAGTGGCATTTTGTGAGTGACTGCACTGTTATACTGATTTAACAAGCACGCGCATTGAAAAAATAGTTGTGATATTATGAGAGACGAGATGACTCATAGGCTTTATATTCTGAGGGATACGAGTGCGATGGAAACTGCAATCGGCTTTTAAAGTGGTCAAACTGATTTTAGCAGCATTTTGAGCTTATTGGGCGGTTCTTCCGTCGCTTTTCGGAAAAGGAAAACTTAGGTTAAGCTATAATGATAGATTCATGTCAATAGCTCAGTGCCATGAGAATCCCATCTATTTGTTGCCTTCATAAAGGTGTTACCTTTGACTCAGTTTCATTACTTATGTTGGTTTAACCCCTCCATAAAACCTTCTTTTTTTATCATTTTACATTCTTTCAGAAATTGTGAATTCTAATTGGCATCGTATGCACAACTTCATTAGAACGTGATATTGATCTATTTGTTTTGTAAGTATTGTACTGTGGGACCAATATCATTACTGAGTGTCGATACAAATTTTTACTGTGCATCAGCACCATCGTGTACACTTTTTGATACTGGTATTCTATTCACAGATTCAGGAATATATAAACCGGGAATGCTAAGGGCCTCATTCTGATGTCGGTGGGCTCACCACTGACATGCCGTTGGTGGCGGGCCCACCGATATCTATTGAATCGGTCCGACAGCCGGATCATAATCCGGCGGTCAGAGGCATCTGGGGAAGGGACCGGCAGCTGCTTTTTTCTGACAGGCTCAAAGAGCCCATCGGGGCAGTGGTGGGATCGTCATCCCTACAATAGGAGTGGTGCCTACTCAGGCATCTGGAGGGATTACGATGCCCGTTTCCCTCTACCTTTTCATGGCGGTCCAATGCAATGAAAAGGCAGACAGAAAGGGACTTTGGGGGCCCCAAGCAAGGCCCCGTCCCCCCTTGGCCTCCGCTATGGGGTCCGGGGTTCACACGTGGTGCCCCCCAAACACCCATGTACCCTATGCCAGGCACCGTGTGGTGCCTGGCACACGGTGCTGGGATGTTTGTAAACATGCCTTTTGCCACTGGGGCTTGTGCTGCTGCCTTTTACCGGGCTGCAGCACAAGCCTCAATGGCAGAAAGCATGTTTCTGACCGCCTATTTTGCGGTCGGATCATAATTCTGCTGGCGAGACCGCCGACTACCTGACGGTCAGTCCCGATCCAGCAACAATGGCGGTCGACACTCGTCCAACTACCATCGTAGTAGGGGCCTAAGTCTTCTTTTTACAGAGTAAACATTCTAAAATTTCCACATTAGGTATGATCTTACAATTAATAAATGTTTTGCTCTATTTCCCTTCTTCAAATTCTTATACACCCTATGTATACCTTTCTTTAAGTATTAGTCACATGAACGATGTTATAAACAAAGCTCCAAATTGTTGTTTTGCCTATCCCCTTTTAATTCTACATGATGTAATTGGGACTATCATTCCCCACTCCTATATTAAGTTGGTCTTTATGAGCATACAATCATTGCTGCTGTACCTTATATGTGTTACTTAGACTAATAATTTAGAATGTCTCCTTTGTTTAACTTTTTTTTAACTTTTTCTTGTTTTGTTAACTTATCTTTCTTTTTGTCATTTATCCAGTGTGGTGTTTTGCCAAAGAATACATTCTCTTTGCATAAGTTTTGTTTTCTGTTAAGAAAGTTGTGCTACTTCAATTATTTTAACATATGATTGTTTTTTTGTATATTTTCTATTTTTTAATTTTTTGTTTCCTTATGGTCGTGTAATTTATTCTCATCAATACTGTGCACTAATAACAGCATTTACAAAGTTTATATCTTTTGGCCCTGATGAAGCGACATGTTGTCTTGAAACATGAGTTGGCCTATGAAGAACACCTTGAACCAATAACAATAAAAACTTTTTTTCAATCTCTGATTATAGAATCTTACTCATTGTTTTAAAGACCTCAAAAAACAGTTTGTGTTTAACCTGTACAGCCACTCACACACCCACAAGACTACTTACACACCCACTCACATACCCATACAGCCACTCACACACCCACTTACAGATCCATACAGCCCCTTACATACCCATTCACAGACCCATTCAACCCAACACCCACTCCCAGACCCATATAGACACTCACACACCCAGTCACTGACCCATACAGCTACTCACACACCTACACACAGACCCATACAGCCACTCACACACCTACTCACTGACCCATACAGCCTCTCCCCTACCCACTCACATACCTATAAAACCATTCACACACCAACTCACAGACCTATACAGCCACTCACACGCCCACTCACTGGTTACAGGGATGTTATAGTTAGGCTCAGATTTCACTCGCACAAAACCAATGAAATTCAGCAGTTATAGTTACCTGAGCTAACTATAACTTACACTACCCGCAATGCACTGCTTATGGCTTAAAATATTACATCACTCATGACATGGTCAGTGGCATCACTCATGACATCACTGATGACATCTCAAATGATATCACTGATGACATCATCCATAGAACTACTAACATACCCAATCACACACTTACACAACCATTCACACACCCATACAACCACTCATATCCCCACTCACATACCCACACAACCACTCACACACCCACTCGCACACCTATACAATCATTCACACACCCATACATCCACCCACACACCCATACAACCACCCACACGCCCATACAACCACTCACACACCTAGAAAAGCACTCATAAACTCATTCACAGACCCATACAGCCACTCACATACCCACTGACAGAACTATATAGCCACTCACACACTCAGTGATAGATCCATACAGCCACTCAGACACCCACTCATACACTGAAACAGACAGTCACAAAACCACTCAGATGGCATATGCTAGAAACAGTATCACTCATCAGTAGGACATGCAGAATAGTAATTTAACTTATGCTGTAGCTTAGTATATATCTTTAAGTCTCAGAAACATTTATGAAACACTTACACTCACTGGATGATGTTAAAAGTGACATCATCCGCGATGCCATTTGAGATGTCATCAGTGATGTCACTGACCATGATATGAGTGAAGAAATGAACGAGTTACTTACCTTCGGTAACGATGTATCTGGTAGAGACACAGTCTAGCCGCAGATTCCTTAACTTAGAATATCCCCAGGCGTCAGACTGGATCCAGAGAATTTTTTGCAGCAGCACCTCTGCGCGCTGGGGGGCGGCGCCGCTTGGCTCCGCCCTGACGTCGTCCACGGACATGACGTCAGCGGAGCCATATAAGCCCCTTCCGGCGCGCTGATGTCAGTTTTCTTCTGAGAAACTTTTCCGCGCCACAACGCGGAGCCACCACCAAAAACTGTGAGAGTATGGGAACAGTGTGCGAAAAAGATGAAAAATCAGAAAGAATCAAATGGTGAGAAGCATCACTATAAATGACAGTGACATGCACACTGTATACTGAAAGCAATTTAAGGGAAAGAGCAGAGCACCGCTCTGAGAAACAGCCCCGCAAAAGCGAAGGCTATGCCCTCCCCCAAGGCAAAACAACATATGAAAAGAATGTCAAGGCAGACGACAGGAAGCCTGCAATCTCAAGATCTAACCGTGAAGGGCAACAAGACCGGAACCACATAAGTAATGACGATCTACCACAGGTCGGCAACACCAGGAATGCCGTATCCCCTGTAAGAGATCTATGGGCTGAAGCACAGTCAAATAGACCCCAAACCAATTGACTGTAGTGGAGTCAAGAGACAAGAGACCCCAAAGCAATGGAGAAGGTGGGAGGGAGGGGAAGAAGAACATTAGTAGGCCCCACACTGGAAGAACCAGGGTGTAGGGATGTAGAAGGATACATGAACCCACCGCCCAATCACGAGAATGGGTGGAGTAGAACAAGTAAAACAGAATGAATCATCCTACCGAGGAGGGAGGTGAAAGACGCCACCCCACAGGAAGACAAAAGCCACCCGGAAGGAGGCGAGTGCATAAAACCCAACCTGAAAGGTCCTCGCAGAGCGGGAGGATGGGCGGGACGTTGAGGAATCTGTGGCTAGACTGTGTCTCTACCAGATACATCGTTACCGAAGGTAAGTAACTTGTTCATCTGATAGAGACATCTAGCCGCAGATTCCTTAACTTAGAATAGATACCAAAGCCATACCCCATAGGAGGCGGGTCTGCGACTGAACCCCACGAAGTTCCAAAGAGAACCCAGTCGTCAACAAGTTGACTAGACACAGTGGGGGCAGCAATGCCAGCGTGGCCAACACCAGACCAGTAAGCTCTGTAAGGAGCGGAAAACAATGGGAGGCAAAGGCATCACAAGCCGCCCAGGGACGGCATGAAAACCCTCTCGTTTATACAGGGTTGAAAGGGAGCACAGAACCAGAATATCAGTGCAGAATGTGAGGGTCTATAACTTCCGCAAAAGAAGGTGAACTGATCATAGGAGCCGATGGATCCGCAAGATCCAATGGATCTGCAAGAGACAAAGACCCAGAGAGAGGACAAGACGGTATGACCGAGTCAGAGCATACAGGTCGAGCATGCACAACAGTGGAAGAAGCACTGTTGCAAGCGCACCAGCTAGGAAACTTGGACAGCAGTGGTAGGATTCTGTACATGTCCAGAAAGAGCCTGTGTTACCAGAGACACAAGACCTGCCATTGCGCAATCGCCCCTTCACAAAAAGACATGTGAGAGGTGGACGTCAACAAGCAGAATGACATATAACCATGACTACAAGAAGAGACATGCATGCGGGGACAGAAGTACACTTGGGCAGACCGTGTGTACCGCTAGAACCACACTACATAAAAGGAAATGCCCAATGGAACGCAGCAAGAACAGCCCAGATGCGAGAGATGCATCACCAGGTAGTCAACCGGCGAAAGGGATCCGGCAAGCTGGACACACACAGAAGGCTTGCTCCCAAGAGAAGGCCGAGTGCAAGACCACGGACACCGCAGCAAGGAAACCCTAGCATGCGTGACCCTTGGTTGTGTGTAGAGCGCAGGACAGAATATACATCAAGAAAGGACACAGCCATGAAGGATGCGTTTCATAAAAGAATACAAGAGCGCACCATAGGTACCAACAGCTATGTTGCAGCAGAACCGGACAGAGCAATGTCCAGATCCGTAAGCGACATCAGCCACCCGGCAGGGAGGAGCCACGGTCCCCCGCGAGACAGACCGGGAGACTGAGCAGTACACGAAAGAGTCAGTACTAAACGTACATAGAGTAACAGGAAATTGTAAAGAGATGTACATACAAGACAGTCCTGAAGAGAACACTTCCACAGAGAGCAGCAGCAGCAGCCCGAAGTAGAAGTGTGACAAACTCCTGCGCGGAAAGCAGCAGGGGAAGAGGAAACTCTAGCTTGGGAAGTGCCCAGGAAAGTAGGGCACAAGGCAATGTACAGTATTGGCGGACGTGGCGAGGATGCCACCGTCTATAGACAAAGTCCAGACAGGTCTGAACTACGAGAAAGTACTACCCATCCCAGAGAGAGGAGAGTAGAAACCAGTCATCGCAGAAGCGTAAGGAAAGCGTAAGCCCCCCGTGACAGCGAACATATTAGGGAGCATCCACCTGACGCGCATAGAACACAGAAAAATCGTGCCGCGTCAGCCCTGCGTGCCTGGGGGCAGCGCCACAAGGCTCCGCCCTGAGGTCGTCCATGGGCAGGACGAACTGTGCCAGAACGGAACAGAACAAGGTGGTCCAAGGGACAATGGCTGACAATAAGGGCAGCCATCATAGACAAGGAGGGCGAAGCTGAAATGACACTCCTGGAAGAGGCAGGCGAGGCAGAACCTCGAGAAAGTGAGCACCTACAGATGCAGGGAGTGCTACGGACCAACCGCAGACCCCAACGGATAGGCAACAGAGCGATGCCAACCTGTGGGCCGCAAGAAGGAAAAGGAAGGGCCCACAACAGCAGAAAGAGACCACAGTCTGATCCGCAGGACAACCCCTTTGAAGAAGACTCCACAGGAGCCTACCAAGCCTTCTGTGTAAGGAAGACAGCTATACAATAGCCAACGAATACCCCACATAGAGTAAGCCTCAACCCCAGCTAGGGGCACCTCTTGAGCACGAAATCATAGACAGAGGAATCAAAAGAAAACAGAATCAGCTGACCAGCTGCACTAAATAGAAGCAAAATCGGCGTGAAGCCGCACAGGCCGTCTGGGTATTACGTCATGAACCCAGGGCCCAGAACAAGCAGAGACAACACTGCACCTGAAAATCAAAGTCCGCAAAAGGACTAGAAAACACAAAGTCATGGGAGCCCAGACATGAGGCGGTTGACTGCTGAGTCCGCATGACTGTGAAAAAGGGTCATTCCATCAAATGGCAAATCCCGAAGACTCTCCCGAACATTGTCAGGGAAACCGCTATCGCGCAGCCAGGCGTGGCGACGCAGAGCAACGGACCTGGCCATCGCCCGACCCACAGAGTCAGTGGTGTCCATAGCCGACTGAATGGTAAATTGTGCCATTTCTCAGCCATCATGAAGGAGACGATCTAGGTCAGCACGGGGACCCTCTGGAAGGGAGGGAAGAAGATGCTCGACCGAGTCCCAAAGGGCAAAAGTAGCCCGTGCAAACACGCAAGACGTGTTCAGAGCACGGATGCCCGAACTAGTGGACGCAAAAATATGGCGGCCACATGTCTCCAACCAACGAGACTCCCTAGTGGGAGGTAGCAACGGGAGAGGAGAGGAAGGCTGCGAGGCGAAAGCCGCCTGGACTACCCGGCTGTGAGCCCTAGGATGAAGGGACCAACAGACAGGGTCATCTGGAGCCGGGCGATGCCGACGTGCGATGGCCCGATCCACAGGGTCTCCAGAGGAGGGCCGTGCCCACGTGCCAAGCAGGGTGTCAAATAATGACCCGCCAAAAGGCAGCAAGGGCTCCACCTCCACAGCATCCTGGTGGAGGAGATCCAATAATGGGTCTGAAGGCAAGGAGACTGAGGGGGGTTGCAGGTGTAAAATAGCTGTAGCCCTGCGAACAGCCCTCGCAAATGCCGCGCTAGCCTCTGTAGTCATTCTAGGTGGTGATAACAAACCATCTGTAGGGGACGGTTGAAGGCTAACGCGTCCACCAGAAAGGAGAGGCGCCGCAGCCAGAGGCCGAACAAAGGGCCACTGTCCAGGGTGCAGCGGAGCCGGAGAGCGTGGAAACAACCCTGGGTGCTCCGGGTCCTCATCCTCTTCGAACAACAGGGACCGGCGCTGGCACCGGCGTCGACCGACATCGAGACGGCGTCGTATCGACGTCGACAATCACCAGAGGTGACTCGGCCTGGCATCGGACCGGCGTCGACTCGCCCTCCACTGAGGCCTGCGGGGAGGAAGGATGTCGACAAGGAGTCGAGCTCCGTGCTGCAACCGCATCCGGCGTTGGCGCAGGGAGCCCCAAAGGGCTATGCGGAGATGGGGCAGAAGGGCTCGACGTCTGACTGGGATGCCCCTCCGGGCCGTGTCCCGACGTCGCAGCGACTCCGGAACCGGAGTCGAGGCACTCGGCCGGCGCCGAGGGCGAACCCGCCGGTGAAGACCCGACCTGCGTCCCTACCCCCTCTGTGGGGCCCGAGGGCATGCCAGGGAGAGGGGGTGACCCAAAGATGGATTGAAGAGCCTTGGAATAGGCTTCCATCTGGGCCCGAGTCGCCCCCACACCCGGAAAGGGTGGGTATAAGGGGGCCGACTCCTGGGCGTCCGCGCCCGGTAAGGACCGTGAGCAGCGGGCCCCGTCGTCACGTTTATGTGAGGTCGACGACCTCCGTGACTTGTGCTTGTGCTTACCTGCGTCAGGCAAACGACGTCCGCGGGAACGACTCCGTGAACGGACCCGAACAGGAGCCCCAGCTCGAGATGGAGATCGGCGGCGTGAAGACGCTGAGCGGGACATCCGGGCGGTCAATAACTTCATCCGGCGCTCCCGCAGGGACTTCCGTCGCACTCCTCGGAGTCGTGGTGCTCTCCTAGGCACCACATACAGATCGCATGCAGATCCGTCGCTGACATCTGCCGCGTACAGGTCTCACACGCCTTGAAGCCCGAAGGCATTGCACACTGTTCCCGGACGCCGAAGGCGTCGAGAAGGCCTGAAACAACAGGCCAGAGGAACCGCTTACTCCTGGATCCGCGTTGGGACGCAGAAAAGAAGGAAACTGACGTCAGCGTGCCGGGAGGGACTTATATGGCTCCGCTGACGTCATGTCCGTGGACGACGCCAGGGCGGAGCCATGCGGCGCGCGCCCCGGCGCGCAGAGGTGCTGCTGCAAAAATTCTCCGGATCCAGTCTGACACCTGATGATATTCTAAGTTAAGGAATCTGCGGCTAGATGTCTCTATCAGATATGTGAGGCCATAGGCAGTGCATGGCGAGGGCGTGAGTTATAGTTACGTCAGTGAATTACAATTGGTCAATTTCAGTGTTTTTGTTGTTGTTTAAAATATCATGTTTAAATTGACCCTTGCAAAAATTATTTTTTTAAATTTGACCCCATGGGAGTCCCTCTGGGAACCCCCAAAACTCCAGGGGTCATTTTACCCCTACCCTGCACGTTATACCATATTTCTTTCATTTTCAGGACATGGGGACTTCTAATGGCAGCCTTGACATTTGTATTCATGTTGCTTGCAGCCAATCAGAGCTCCCACTGGACCTGCAGGAGCTTTGTGCTTCCATGGCACAAGACGGCTACCAGCAAGAAATGCCCCCTTAGTCAATCAGATTACTCTAATATTTGAAGTCGCGTGGCCACAGGACTCCTGCGAGAATCCTGCAACCCCAACTGATTTTGAACCCTAAATTCTCAAAAACTACTGATCAGATTATTACTAGGGTTGGACTGGGTCGAAAAATAGGCCTTGGCACCAAAACGTGTCTCTAATTAGTCAACCAGATAGTTAACCAGATAGGTAAAAAAGTGTTTTCAAATTTGTATATCAGACCAGTTTTGAGCATGTGAAGACACAATGTATGAGTATAGAGTATAGGTGTTTGCTGCAGTTAATATTTGTGGTGACATCATGGAAATCAACTGTAAAAACCAGCCCACCTCGACCTGAAAGCAGTCCCACAAACTGCTAAAAAATTGGCCCACACAGATCTGTCAGACCAGCCCATGGGCAGTGCCCGATTGCCCTACAGGCCAATCCGATCCTGAGTGTTACCATACCGTACAATAACGTAATTTAGACCTATTTTCAGTGAATATATATATATATAAATATACATGTATATATATATATATATATATATATATATATATATATATATATATATATATATATATATATATATATATATATATATATGTTACATCTATCTGCAAAATATTTACATTTTCATTGTAAAGGCATGCGTGGCAAAGGCATAGTCGTGGTAAAGAAATTAGTTGTAAAGACTTACGTCGCCATTGCCGTTGTTAAGGAGTCGTTATAAAGGTAAGTCGTGGTTTAGGCATTGTGGAAAATGCTGTATCCCTATGTAAATGGTGCAGCAATTATGCAAAAGTGCATAGAGCACCCCATAGGGCATGAAAGTGAAATGGGGAATTCATAGGGAAACTTGTTTTTCCCCTATGAACAAATATGCAATATCGTGAAAATTCTCAAATTTCTTATTGTTCTCAGAAACAGATCAGGTACATTAGGTTCTAGAGTTAACTGAATCAGCTTTGCCGCAAGGCATTGACATTAGGGGGCCAGATGTACGACGGGATTTTGCATGCACAAACAGGTTTGCGACCCGTTTGCGCATGCGAGAATCCTGTGGGCCATGTACTAACACTATTTTGCGAGTCGCAAATAAATTGCGACTCGCAAAATAACATAGTTGTACATCTGGCCCTAGATGTACAGATACCATCACAACAGTGCTAACAGCAAAATATTTTCCTGAAGGCGCTGTAACGCACAAGTTACTAACTTGTGTAACGATATATCTGTAAGAGACAGTAGTTAGTGACAGATTCCTTACCTTAGAATATCCCCAGGCGTCAGGCTGGATCCGGAAAGTTTTTGCGTAGCAGTACCCTTGCGCGTCGGTAGGCGGCATCGTGCGGCTCCGCGTCCGTCGTCGGGATCGCCGGGATGACGTCGCGGGCAGTACTTAGATGCCGCCCTGCGCGCTGACGTCAGTTCTGTACACGACTTTCCGCGCCAGGAACGCAGAGCCATGCAAGAAGCTGACATAGGTGTCTGAAAAATACTAGGGCCCTGAAAGGGATGTCCTTAACCCTAGAAATCAGTTTACAGAACGGGAGGATGGTGGCGGTAGGAATCTGTCACTACTGTCTCTTACAGATATATCGTTACACAAGTTAGTAACTTGTGCATCTGAAAGAGACACGTTAGTGACAGATTCCTTACCTTAGAATAGATACCCCAGCAATACCAACCCCGGTGGTGGGTCTGCGAACAAAGATCAGACAAGGAAGTCCCGGAGGACAGAACGACCAAACAAGCCGTCCCTCCGGACCTGACTGTCAAGGCAGTAATGCTTTGTAAATGTGTGCAGCGAGGCCCACGTAGCTGCCTGACAGATATCCTGCAGCGGAACACCGCGGCCTAAAGCCGTGGTAGCAGCCGTTGCCCTGGTGGAATGGGCACGCAGCCCAACAGGAGGCTCCTTCTTAGCCAAAGAATAGCAGGCTTTGATACACAAGGTCACCCAGCGGGGAGATGGTTCTCTTGTGCACCGCCCGACCTTTGGCGCCCACGTAGCCAACAAAGAGCTGGTCATCCACCCGGAAGTGTTGTGTGCGGTTGAGGTAAAAGGAAAGCGCACGTTTTGGGTCCAGACGGTGGAGCCTCTCTTTCTCTCTGGAAGGATACGGAGGCGGAAAGAAGGTGGGCAAAGTGATGGTCTGCCCAATGTGGAAGGCAGTAACCACCTTTGGCAAGAAGGACGGACGCGTCCAAAGAACAACCTTGTCTGGATGGACAGACAGAAAGGGAGGTTTGCATGATAGAGCCTGGAGCTCACTCACCCGCCGAGCGGAGGTGATGGCCACCAGAAAGGCAGTCTTCAGAGTCAGAAGACGAAGAGGACAGTTATGTAGAGGCTCAAAGGGAGCGCACATGAGAAAAGTAAGAACCAAGTTCAAGTCCCACTGAGGCATCACAAACGGAACAGGAGGGAAGAGGTGTGTAATGCCTTTAGAAACCTGTTAACAACAGGGGACTTGAAAAGGAGGGCTGATCAGGAAGCCTGAGGAAGGCCGAAATAGCACAAAGATAGCCCTTGATGGTACCCAGGGCAGAAACCATGTTGGGCCAGGAAAAGAAGGAACAGAAGAACCTCAGAAAGAGGGGCAGAAAGGGGATTCACAGCCTTTGCTGTGCACCATGCCACAAACTTGTTCCACCTGCAGGCGTATACCACCTTAGTGGAGGGACGCCTGGCTGCCAGACTCACATCACAAACTTTGGGAGGCAAGTCGAAAGGAATCAACTGCCGCCGCTCAATATCCACGCAAGCAGGTGGAGGCTGGACAGGTTCGGGTGGAGGACCGTCCCCTGCTGCTGCGACAGAAGATCCTCCCGAAGAGGCAGACGGATAGGGGATCGACGCTCATACTGAGTAGCTCGGGATACCAAACTCTTCAAGCCCAGTCCGGAGCCACTAGGATGACTTGGGCCCGGTCGCGCCGAATCTTCTTCAACACTCTGGGTAGAAGTGGTATAGGCGAAAGGCGTACAACAGACCGCAACTCCACTCGCGACGAAAAGCTGTCGCCGAGCGAAGTGCCGCCTTGGAAATTCCAACGCGCAGAACTGATGACATTGCGCGTTCTCTTCGGGTGGCGAATAGATCTAACCAAGGCTCTCCCCACTGTAGAAAGAGTCCTTGCGCCACTTCCGAGTGAAGACGCCATTCGTGATCCATCATGCACCTGCGGCTGAGTTCGTCCGCCCTGGCGTTCAGGGAACCTGCCAGGTGTTGAACCAACAGGAACATGCCCTGATGTTCCAGCCATGTCCAGAGGCGCAGAGCCTCCTGACAGAGGGTCCACGACCCCACCCCGCCTTGTTTGTTGCAGTACTACATGGCGGTGGTGTTGTCTGTGAACACCTGCACTACCTTCCCTTTGACAGAAGGAAGGAATGCCTTGAGTGCAAGTCGGATCGCCCGGAGCTCCAGAAGGTTGATATGGAGCCGGGACTCCGCCGGAGACCAGAGGCCCACTGGAACTTCAGGTCCCACTGCAGAGCCCGCATATGCCATCTGGCATGATCGACCAGCAGGATGCAGGAGGCCATGAGGCCCAGCAGCCTCAGGGTCATCCGTACCGAAACCCAGGATAAAGGCTGAAAGATCGGAATCATAGCCTGAATATCCCGGACTCGCCGTTCGGGAGGATAGGCCCGAAACTGCGTCGTGTCCAGAACTGCTCCGATGAAAGGAGCTGTGGAGAAGGAATCAGATGCGACTTCGGCACATTGATGGAGAACCCCAGCGAGTGCAGGAGTTCGGCCGTAGTCTGGAGGTGGGAGACGACTGCCTGGGACGAGCCCGCCTTCAGCAGCCAGTCGTCGAGGTAGGGGAAGACTGAAACCCCTGCCCGGCGCAGATGAGCCGCGACCACCGCCATCACTTTCGTGAACACCCGAGGGCACTGGTAAGGCCAAAGGGGAGCACAGTGAACTGAAAATGCTCGAGGCCTACCGTGAACCGCAGGTAACGCCGGTGGGCCGGCAGGACGGGGATGTGGAAATACGCGTCCTGCAAGTCCAACGCTACCAACCAGTCTCCAGGGTCGAGGGCAGTCAAGACCTGAGCTAGGGTGAGCATCTTGAACTTCTCCTTCCGGAGGAAGCGATTGACGTTCCGGAGGTCCAAGATAGGACGCATGTCCTCCTTGTCCTTTTGGGCACCAGAAAGTAGTGGGAGTAGCAACCACGTCCTACTTCTGGGGTCGGAACACTCGATGGCCCTCTTGGCCAAGAGGGCCGTGACTTCCTTCTGCAGAAGCATCAAGTGATCCCCTGACATGCGGTGGAATTGAGGTGGCATGGCTGGGGGTGGTCTCGAAGGGGAGGGAGTAGCCCTTCGGACAATGTCCAAGACCCACCTGTCCGAGGTGATGGGACGCCAGTGGTGAAGGTGATGGCAGGACCCTGCCCTCTACTGGCGTGCTGTGCACCTGAAAGGAGGGACTAGGAGGGCTTGGAGGCCGCGGACGGGTTGAAGATGGTGGCCTGACCCGCACGCTGGTTGCCCGAACCGCCACGGCGGTATCCACGCCCTCGGCCACGCGAAGATGCCTGCTGCGCGGGCCGGTGGCTGGGCTGCTGACGTGACTGGGCGCCCCTTCCGTGGCCACGAAAGGGGCGAAAAGCAGAGGTTAGCGGAGGGCGCCCAACAGAAAGGCCCAGGGACTTGGCAGTAGCCCGTGAGTCCTTAAAACGCTCCAGCGCATGGTCTGCTTTGGAACCAAAAAGACCGACTCCATCAAAGGGCATGTCCATGAGTGTATTCTGGACATCACCCGAGAAACCAGTTGTTCTCAGCCAGGCGTGGCGACGCAGCGCCACCGTCGTCGCAAGCGATCTGCCCAGCGAGTCGGCGGTATCAAGGCCACAACGTATGGTGTACTTAGCCGCATCCCTACCTTCCGCAATGGCGCGGGTAAGCAGTGTCTGGACCTCCTCAGAACACTGGGGCAAAACAGTCGCCACCGAATCCCACAGGGAGTGGGTATATTGGCCCAAAAGGCAAGCGGTGTTGACGGACCGCAAGCCAGCACTGGAGGAAGAAAAGGCCTTCTTCCCAAATTGGTCCAGGCGTTTGGATTCCCTATCCGGAGGGGCGGTAGGGAAGGCGGTTTGGGAGGCAGAGGCTTGGACAACCAAGATCTCGGGGTGGGATGTTGAGAGAGGAACACGGGGTCGCCCGGAGCAGGGCGATGGCGTCGGGCCACGTTCCTATCCACAGGAGCCCCTGTGGTGGGCTTGGACCAGGTGCCCAAAAGAACGTCAACTAGTGCATCATTAAACGGCAGCACTGTCTCCGCAGAGGAGGCTGCCGGCTGAAGCACTTCCGTCAAGAGATTAGTCTTGACAGCCAGAGTAGGCAATTGGAGGTGCAAGGCTCCAGCTGCTCTCACGCAACACCGTTGCGAAATTTGCCCCTCCTCCGTAGCCACGGGAGGAGACAGCATGCCAGTGTCAGGGGAAGTATCTAGACCACTGGCATCCCCAAGTTCCTCTGCTCAGTCTCTGATCATACTCACACTGCTGTGTGAGAGGGTCTTCCGACCCCTCCCAGCTCTCCTGGTCCTCCTCTGGTGAAAAATATGGAGGAGGAGGGACATTTGGGACCCAAGGTCTCATCGGGCGCCGGATCCGGCGTCGGGCGACGCCGGTCCGGCTCCATGTCCGGACCCGGAAAGAGCTGAGGAACGACGCCGTCCGGAGCCCCGGACGGCGTCAGGAACGGCACCGGGGACATCGGGCGTCGGCGGAGGCGTGGTTAGGTCAACCGGCGCCGATGGGGGTTGCGGCACCACCGGGGCCGGGATCGAGGCCGGAGCCGAGGCCGGGATCAAGGCTGGCGTGACAGGCGACGCCGGGACCGGAGTCGTCGGCGACACCGGAGCAACCCCATCAGGGCCCGCGGGGCCCGAAGGCGCACCGGAGGGACCTTGAGGCCCGAAGAGGCGGGCCATGGCCGACAGGAATTCCTGTACTTGGGCCGGAGTCGCCCCCGAACCCGGAAAGGACGGGTAATTCGGGGGCGGCTCGACAGGCACGTCCGGGGCCGCGGGGACAGTGCCGGCAGGGGCCTCAGCCGAGTTGTGAGACCGGCGAGGCGAAGTCTTAGAGCGATGATGCTTCTTAGACTTTTTGTGCTTCGACTTACCCGAGGAGCGCGAAGACTTGGACTCCGACGACCGGCGGGGACTCCGCGACCGGCCCCTCGACCTCTCCCGGGACCGGGGCTTGGTGTGGCGCGGAGCCGACTGCCGGACCTCGAGTAGCTTTCGAGACCGCTCTCGCAAAGCCTTCGGGTGAAGTTTCCGGCAGTCAGGGCACGACTTCGTGTCGTGGTCTCGGCCGACACAGAAGAGACACTCTAAGTGCGGGTCTGTGATCGACATCATTCGACCATAGACGTCGCATGGCTTGAAGCCGGGCATCCCTATCGACACCTAGGAGTCGAGACGACTCGAAAAGAAACAGTGAAAAATCACCCAAAAATGGAGTCAAAAATTGACTAGGGCACTGCTCTTCCCGGATCTGCGCTTACTGGCGCGGAAAAAGAAGAACTGACGCCAGCGCGCAGGGGCGGCGTCTAAGTACTGCCCGCGACGTCATCCCGGCGATCCCGACGACGGACGCGGAGCCGCACGACGCCGCCACCGACGCGCAAGGGTACTGCTACGCAAAAACTTTCCGGATCCAGCCTGACGCCTGGGGATATTCTAAGGTAAGGAATCTGTCACTAACGTGCCTCTTTCAGATACATTTATTAATAGTAAATCTTTTGTCACAATATTGTTTCTTTGCTGTAATACCTCACACAGATGTATTGATAACTTTAAATTGCACTTGAAAATAACATCTTGATGCACTCTCAAATCAAATGCAAGTAATACACTAGACTAGTTTTGTTTCTGCATATTTACATGGTATTTTTAAAGCAGCTAGATTACTCTACCATACTACAAAAATGGCAACCAAAGTCACAGCTTTAACGCTCTATTGAAACTCTAATGGCAGGCTACCATCAAAATACCTACATGAGAGATTCAATTAATCACTCTTAACCAATCCATAAATAGTTTCCAACACTTCCTCAGAATAAAATGTATTACTGTTAAATCCCATACTACGGTAACACTACACAGAACCTTCTTAAATGATTCTATATGTAGCTCACAACAGAAGGCAGTGGCTTTATGATCCATTTGATTGATTGGTTATCAATGAAAGTTTGACGGTAAATGTTAAACTTCATCAGACTTCTTTGGCTGGAGGAGACGAACATGATACATTCAAAAGGTTGCAGCCATTATTTCATGACTAGAAAGAATAAAGATGTAAGGGGAGACTGTTCTCTCTAAACCACTTAGTATAAAATAGCTGGGGCCATTTCTCCAAATCTGTACATTCATTCCACCTTAAATGTTTCTGGTGTCTGTGTCTCTGGTGTTTCATTTAAGAAGGAAAATAAGGTAAATTTGTATCTCCCTGAAAGGTGAATTATGAAGGAGGCACCGTCATCAGCCCTTTTTCTACTGCACAATAATTCCAGCACCAGTGTTCACCTATATAATGTAGCAGGCCGTTTTCGGAAATGTATCCTAAAGTCTGTGGAGAGAACCAATGAAAAATTACTGAGGGAAGAAAGATCTAAATCATTCAAAGATGTAGCTTAACCGATGCATCTATTAGCAGAACCAAAGAAAATTACTTTTTTGTCATATATTTTTGTCACATCAAGATCAAATTGGTCAGTTTGGTTATCCAGTGATGGAAACTACTGCGTGCAGCAGCTTTTAAGAAGACTGTAAACCTGACAAAGATATTCTATGTCAGAATGTGGAATCCTCTGGATTTTGTAAAATGCCCTGCTTTTTTGGGAGTAATTCCAATTGAGCTATTTCATTTTATTGAAGGAGAGGTTTGCTGATTAAAACTGATAGTCATCTGGGTAAAAACACCTATTTCAGAGAGGGTACTAAAGATCAAAGAATTCTCTGGAGATTGATTAATCAAGGAAATGGAAAAGATATGGTGGCTTTCTCCTCTGCAGACAAACCCAGTCATGATTAATGAGGTTTTCTTAGTGTGTATTTGAGCAAGAGTGGGATGGAACCACTGCACTAGCTGGCAATTTAACAGCCCCAATTTGCTTAAACATTTTTAATCATTGCTTCAATTGTGTTTTAGGGACATTGATTCAATAGTCTTACAACAGAGGGACAGAGGCTTTGGAGATAGTGTAAACAAAATACAAGGATGGACACTGCCCACAATATCAATTCAGTCTCAATATTTCTTCTGGTAAAGCAATAGGGCCCTGTTTATCTCTATCACAATCAGGAACAAGTATCAGTCTACGCCTAGGTGTTGAACAACAGTTTAAGAGTTCAGATATATCTATGTGCTCCTCTCTATTGAACACAACTCTCTGCCAGACGTGCTGGAACATCTCAAAAAGGGGCTATAGAGCCTATCAGTTTTGTCCCAAAATGGTTATCAGATCTACGCGTTTTAGAAGGAAAAAAAAATATATATATACATACATATATATATATATATATATATATATATATATATATATATATATTACCTACTGGCGGTCGCCAGTAGGTAGTTATAGTTGGGACCTTGTTTCTATTCAAAAAGCGTTTTTTCTTTTCCCAATAACTTTGGCGCCGGTTGACGAATCTTCACGAAATTTTCAAAACTAGTGGGGCACTCCGGTCAGCTCCTGTCTTGAAAGTTTAAGGGGGATTCGTTATACGGGGACGAGAAAAAAGGGGGTCCCAAAACTCGTTTCCCCCAAGTAATTTTCCATAGGAAACTTTAGACAAAGCTACAGCCCGAACTGCTGAACGGAATTACACCAAATTTGGCAAAAAGGTAGGTCTTGGTTCAGAAAGATCCCTTTTTGTTAAATGGTGTAAATCCGTTCAGTAGTTGCTGAGAAATTAGAAAAAGAAAAAATATCGATATCTGTGGGCGCGGTGGGTTCGCGAACCCTCCCGAGCACGAGCTTCATTCTCATAGGCTGCCAACACTCCAAACCAGGAAGTGTTGGCAGCCATCTTGTGACTCGGTAGAACCGAGTCACAAGAAAACAGTAAAACAAAGTGAAAAATGAAGAAAAGGGGGCAGGGTAGAAACACCCTGACCCCCTAGCAGGCTCACAAGGACCAAAGCCCCCAGGGCCAAAAAAAGCATTTTTATTTTTTTAAATTTTGGCGGAATTTGCGTTGGGGTCGCGAATCCCGCCGACATGTTTAAAAAAATGAAGCACGGGCTCCCGCGCTTCATTTAAATGAGGCCCCCGGGTGGGCCAGGTCCCGGGGGCATTGCCAAAAAAATAATAGCGGGGGCCGCCACCTCCCCGGGGCTTTGACAATGGAATGCGGGGGGCACGCGCAGCCCCGGGGACCGCCACCTCCCCGGGCTCTGTTGAGGTATTTTAAAGTTGTGTGGGGGGAGAGCCCCCTCCACATGCCCCGGGGACCACCACCTCCCCGGGGCACATTTCTAATTAAAAATGCGGGGGTCCGTAGCGGACCCCTGGGGACCACCACCTCCCCGGGGCTTTGAAATGGAGGGAGGGGGGCCATGCGGCCCCCCTCCAGGAGCCCTTGATGGCTCTGGGGACCGCCACCCCCCAGGGCCGGCTCCTGCAGTGTCCCGGGGTGCCCACCCCCGGGACACTGCTGTTTGCTATGGCAGGGCTGTCATAGCAAACTCTGCTTTGCTTCATTGAAGCGAGAGCAGGGAAATCTGCTCTCACTTCAATGAAGCAAAGCAGGATTGCTTTTCCACAAGGGGAGCTGCATGTCAGCAGCTCCCCTTGTGGAAAAGCAATGCCGGTTCCCGCAGGACGCGGGGAGCCGGCAGGACCGTGGGGGCATTGGGGCTCCCCCCACGGTCCCCAACGGAGTGGCCAGGCCCCGGGGGATGGGGTCCCTGGGCCAGAAGTGGCCAGGGAGTGGGGCCACGCGGCCCCCTCCCTATAATTAAAAAAAAATGTATACAAAAAAATCACGGAAAGGCCGGCCCCGGGGGATGGGGTCCCCAGGGCCATAAATGGCCTGAGGAGGGGGGCCACGCGGCCCCCCTCCCAAAAAAGAAAAAAAAAAAAAGGCTGGCCAGGCCCCGGGGGATGGGGTCCCCGGGGCCATAATTGGCCTCTGGAGGGGGGCCACGCGGTCCCCCTCCCGAAATTAAAAAAAAAGGCTGCCAGGCTCCGGGGGATGGGGAAGGGACACGCAGCCCCCTCCCATAACAGTAAAAAAAATTAAAAGGAACCAGCAACTCGCCGGAGGCCCGCCCCTCCCTGCAGCACTGTGCAAACGCGCCCCTGGCACGTTGTAAGTTGGGGAATTAATTCCCCTTGAATACTGAGGGTCCCTGGGGGCCAACTAGCCCACCAGGTACCTCCAGTATGCGCCAGGGAGCTGCGTTGCAGAGAGGTGGTCCGAGGCCACGCCCCTTTTTACACCTCTCTGCAACGCAGCTCTGTGGCGCTTACTGGAGGTACCTGGTGGGCTAGTTGGCCCCCAGGGACCCTCAGGATTTAGGGGACTTAATCCCCAACTTACAACGCACCAGGGGGCGCGTTTGCACAGTGGTGCAGGGAGAGGGCGGGGCCTGATATGACAGTGTGCAAACACACCCCCTGGCGCGTTGTAAATTGGGGATTAAGTCCCCTTGAATCCTGAGGTCCCTGGGGCCAACTAGCCCACCAGGTACCTCAGTAAGCGCCACAGAGCTGCGTTGCAGAGAGGTGGTCCGAGGCCACGCCTTTACACCACTCTGCAAACGCGGCTTCTGGTGCACTGCTGGTGGGGCGATGAGGTCCTCTTGTGTCCTGAGGACCTCAGGACACAAGTGGACTTCATTGTCCGAGCAGCAGTGCACCAGAAGCCGCGTTTGCAGCGTGGTGTAAAAAGGGGAGTGGCCTTGGAACACCTCTCTGCAACTCAGCTCTGTGGCGCTTACTGGAGGTACCTGGTGGGCTAGTTGGCCCCCAGGGACCCTCAGGATTCAAGGGGACTTAATCCCCCAACTTACAACGCGCCAGGGGGCGCGTTTGCATAGTGGTGCAGGGAGGGGGCGGGGCCTGATATGACAAGTGTGCAAACACACCCCCTGGCGCGTTGTAAAAGACATGTGTCTTACTGAGTGCATGGGTTAGTGACTAAACTGTGTGAATGTCTGTATCAGTCTGTCTGTTGTTGTATAAGCTGCTGCATGTGTTGGTCAGTAGCTACATGAGTGTCTATATGGGTTATCGATTGGTTGCATGAGTATTTGTATGGGTGCCTGAGTGTGTGTGTGGGTGGGTGGGAGGTGTGTGACTGTGCACAGATGTGTGAGTGGTTGATTCACTGGGTGTATGGGTTCAAGAGTGCATGTGGAAACAGCTGTATGGGTGGGTGAGTGTGTGTATGGGTGTGTTGGTGAGTGAATGGATGTCTCAGTGGTACATGTCCAAGTAACTACATATGTAAAATGCAGTGTATGTGAGAGTTGGAGTATATAAATGACTATACGTCCCTTATTGACCCTTGTGAACTTAATACAGCTTTGGTAGCTTCTAGACCTAGCTTGGTGGGGGAGCTTGAGGAACGCTTGGCGGGGTTTTCTAGCTGGGTATCCAATGCGGTAGCTAGGGTGGGCCCTCGTCGCCCAACTAGGTTGGCTAGGGAGTCACCGTCCAAGCCCTGGTTCAACCCCACCCTTAAAGCCTTGAAGCATGATTGTAAGACCCGTGAGCGGGCATGGCGGAGGAGTGGCTATTGCCCGGCAGACAAGCGGAAGCTCAGAGATAAGCAAAAATTATACTATGCAGCTATTACGCTGGCTAAAGGGCAATTTTACTCGGCCCGCATCGAATTAGCCAGTACCAACGCTAAGGACATTTTTGCTTTTGTTCAGAGCTTCACGTCCCCGCTGGCCCAAGCAAGTGTGTCTTCATCCTCACCTTCTTGGTGTAACACTCTCTCTTGCTGCTTTAGGGATAAGATTCGGGCTATCCAAGCGGCATTTACTCCCCGTGACATCATTATGGAGATACCTTTGGAGTGTCATTCTGCCGGTCCAGCCCACTCCTGGTCCGTATTCAGCCCAGTTGACCCACTGGATTGTCTTAAAATTCTTAAGGGTCTAAAGTCAGGCTCGCCCTCGGACCCGTGTCCTGCGAGGACACTGGCAGTAGTTGCCGAGGTTGCAAATACAGAGTTGAATGCCATCATTAATATGTCCCTCCAGAAAGGGGTGGTACCACAGGCTTGGAAGGAGGCTAAGATCCTTCCTCTCCTAAAAAAGCCGTCGTTGGACCCCCCTGCCCAGGGAATTACCGGCCTATCTCCCTCCTTCCTGCTCTGGCGAAGGTGTGTGAGAAGGTGGTTAATAAACAGCTTACGGACTTTGTGGAAAGGGAGGTGCTTCTGCACCCTGCCCAATCAGGGTTCAGGGCTTCCCATAGTACAGAAACAGTGCTGGTGGAGGTGGCGGAAGCCATCCGGGAGTGCTTGGACGCCGGCAGGAGAGCGGCATTAATTCTGCTCGACCTCTCGGCGGCGTTCGATACGGTCCCGCACTCACTCCTCCTGTCACGTCTGGCTAAGATTGGTTTGTCGGGCGCCGTGCGGGGCTGGTTTCGGTCCTTTTTGGAAGGGCGGGTTGAGCAGATCTGGATTCCACCGTCCTCTTCCTCCCCTCAGCCGGTAACAACGGGTGTCCCCCAGGGATCCTCCTTTAGCCCCCTTTTTTTTAACATCTATGTTATTCTGCTGATATACTTGGCGGAGGAGCTGGGGGCTAAGGTGATGGCATATGCAGACGACACTCAGTTGCTTTTTACCTGGGACAAAGATGCGGATTCGGTACTATTGGTTCAACACTGTCTTTCCTCCATCTTTAAATGGCTGGCAGAGGCGCAGCTTAAGTGTAATGAAGAAAAGTCAGAGGTCCTGCTATTTGGCAAATTCCCCCCCAACTTTAGAGAACAGCTCTGGCCTCCTGAGTTTCCATCACCTACTTCATCAGGGAAGCCAGCGAAAAACCTGGGGGTATGGTTTGATGAATGTCTTTCCTTCTCGACGCATATCAAGAAGCTGGCTGGATGCTGCTTTGGCCTGCTTAAAACTCTCAGAAGATTTTTCCCCTCCTACCACAGGCGGCGAGGAAAACGGTTACTTGTGCGCTGATTCTGTCACGGCTGGACTATGCCAATGCCCTTTACGCTGGTATCCCTGGGTACCTGCTGAAGAAGTTGCAGGTGGTTCAAAATACGGCAGCCAGACTTTTATTGGGTATTTCGGCTAGGAACAGTGTCCGTCAACAGCTGCGTTCTCTCCACTGGCTCCCCATGGTGGATAGAGTTAAATTTAAATAATTGACTTTGGCCCACCGTGCTCTTCATGGTTGTGGTCCTCTTTACTTGCAGAGACGTTTTTCTTTTTATGTTCCTGCACGCCCCCTGCGGTCTTCGTCCCTTTGTTATGCTCAGGTCCCTCGTTTCAAGTTTCAGAGAATAGGGGGTAGCTCTTTTACAGTGAAGACGGTGGCTGGCTGGAACGCCCTTCCCCTTGCCCTACGTACCATTCAAGACCCAGTTGTGTTCAAGAGGAAATTGAAAACACACCTATTCTCCTGAAAGTACTCCGTCCCTCCCCCGCTAGGCACCCCGCCGGGATACTCATGAGTATCTGTGCGCGTTATAAACTTATATAACATAACATAACATACGTGAGAGTCAGTGATTGTGAGAGTGGCTGTATGGATGAGTGTGTACTTGTATCAGTGATTGTATAAGAGAGTAAGTATGCGTTTGTTTCTGTTTGAATAAGTGATGTGGTGTGTGTATAACTGTATAGGTCAGTAAATGGAAGTGTGATTGATTCTTTGCATGACTGACTAGGTGTGTGAGTAACTCTGGATGAGTGGTGGTGTGTGAGTGTCTGTATAGGTGTATGAATGCTTATGATAGTGTTGTATTGATGAGTGACTGCATGTATGAGTGATTGTATGGGTCAATGAGTGGATGTGTGTGTAGACCTAGGAATCAGTGAGTGCGTATGTAGTAACTGGTTTTGGTGTGTCGATGGTTTCGAAAAAGGTAGTCTGTATTTTACAGTGGGTGTATCAAAGGTTATATTAGAGTGTGAAGAGGTGCTTCAGATTTTCACGTGGATGATGTCATAAGTGATGTCATCAGGGATGTCATTTGAGATGTCATCAGTGATGTCATCAGTGATGTCACTGACCATGTCATGAATGATGTAATATGTGACGTCATCAGCAGTGCATTGCGGGGGCGCGAGTTATAGTTAGCTGAACTAACTATAACGGCGGAATTTCTATGGTTTTGTATGAGTGAAATGTCCAACTAGCTATAACGTCCCTGAAACCTGTGTTTTTTTCAGTGAATATATATATATATATTATCTACTGGCGGTCGCCAGTAGATAGTTATAGTTACAACCTATTATCCATAGGAAATCCGCGACATTCTATTTGAAATAACTCTCTTGCCGGTTGACGTATCTTCGCAAAATTTTCAAACTTTGTGGGGCGCTCCGGTCCGCTCCTACCCTGAAAGTCTCGGGGGATTCGTCAAGCGGGGCCGAGAAAAAGGGGGTCCCAAAACGCGTTTTCCCCATGCAATTTTCCATAGGAAACTTTAGACACGGCTACAGCCCGAACTGCTGAACGGAATTACACCAAATTTGGCAAAGAGGTAGTTCTTGGTTCAGAAAGAACCCTTTTGTTAAATGGTGTAAATCCGTTCAGTAGTTGCTGAGAAAATGAAAAGTAAAAAGATAGATAAATCTAGGGCCGCGGATCCTCCCGAGCACGAGCTTTATGTTAATTGGCTGTCAACACTCCAAATCAGGAAGTGTTGGCAGCCATTTTGTCCCTCGGTAGAACCGAGGGACAGAAACAAGTGCGCAAAGCGCACAAAGGGGCAGGGTAGAAACACCCTGACCCCTAGGTCTGCTCAGGGGTCCCACAAGGACCCCTGGGCAAAAAATTTTTTTTTTTTTAAAAATCGGCAGGATGCGCTCAGGGAGCGCGAACCCTGCCGGAGAAATCGAAGCGCGGTCTCCCGCGCTCGATAGCACTGGCCCCGGGTGGGCCAAGTCCCGGGGGCATGCTGGGGGGTTAATTTTATGTGTGGGGGGCCTCTAAGGGCCTCCAAGCCCCGGGGACCACCACCCCCGGGGCTTTATGTAGAATGGTGCGGGAGGGCTCTGAGCCCTCCGCAGCCCCGGGACCACCACCTCCCCGGGGCTTATTTTTTTAATTAAAGACCTGTGTGGGGGCCCAGCCCCACACGCCCGGGACCACCACCTCCCCGGGCACTAAGAGAACTACAATGGGGGTCCGTTTTGGACCCCCAGAGCCCCGGGACCACCACCTCCCGGGGCTGTGCACTGAATGGGAGGGGGGCCGCGCGCCCCCTCCTGGAGCCCTTGATGGCCCTGGGGACCACCACCCCCAGGGCTGGCTCCTGAGGTGTCCCGGGTGCCTACCCCCGGGACACTGCTGTTTGTAATGACAGGACGGGAGCCTCGCGGCTCCCGTCCTGTCATTGCAAACTGCTTTGGATATTGGAAGAGAGAGCTGCCTCTCTTCCAATATCCAAAGCCGATGCTTTCCACATGGGGAGCAGCATGTTAGCTGCTCCCCATGTGTAAAGCAATGCCGGCTCCCGTAGGACACGGGGAGCCGGCGGGACTGTGGGGGATTGGGGACACCCCCACAGTCCCCAACGAGAGGGCCAGCCCCGGGGATGGGGTCCCCGGGCAAGTAGTGGCCTGGGATGGGGCCACGCGGCCCCCTCCCCAAAAAAAAAAAAAAAACGATCGGGACCGCAGGCTTCGCCCCTTCCTTCACCACTCTGCAAACGCGCCCCTGGCGCGTTTGCAGAGGGAACGATTCCCCTTGAATACTGGGGTCCCTGGGGCCAACTAGCCCACCAGGAACCTCCAGTATGCGCCAGGGGCTGCCTTGCAGAGAGGTGTACAGAGGCCACGCCCCTTTTACACCTCTCTGCAACGCAGCTCTATGGCGCTTTTGAGGTATATGGTGGGCTAGTTGCACCCCAGGGACCCTCAGGATTCAAGGGGAGTTAATCCCCCGACTTAAAACGCGCCACGGGGCGCGTTTGCACAGTGGTGAAGGGAGGGCGGGGCTTCAGGTGACATGTGTGCAAACAGGCCCCGTGGCGCGTTTTAAGATGGGGAATTAAATCCTCTTCAATCCTGAGGGTCCCTGAGGGCCAACTAGCCCAACAGGTACGTCCAGAAAGCGCCACAGAGCTGCGTTGCAGAGAGGTGTAAAAGGGGTGTGGCCTCTGTACATGTCTCTGCAACGCAGCCCCTGGCGCATACTGGAGGTTCCTGGTGGGCTAGTTGGCCCGTAGGGACCCTCATGATTCAAGGGGACTTAATCCCCCAACTTAAAACGCACCACAGGGCGCGTTTGCACAGATGTCACCTCAGGCCCCGCCCCTCCCTTCACCATTGTGCAAATATTCCTCTAAAATCAGCCGAAATCCGAATTCCGATTTACTCACCTGTTATCAGGAGAGACCTCAGTGCTGCATCTTTCAGCCCAGTACTGATCCTCAAAAGTAATTTTAACCGTACTTACCAGTAACTTGAATTTCCTTCATAGGCTAACATTGACTGGTTTCACTTGGAAATTCTTCTAAGTGTGGAGTTTTGGAACTTTAAAATATTCCTCTAAAATCAGCCGAAATACGAATTCCGATTTACTCACCTGTTATCAGGAGAGACCTCAGTGCTGCATCTTTCAGCCCAGTACTGATCCTCAAAAGTAATTTTAACCGTACTTACCGGTAACTTGAATTTCCTTCATAGGCTAACATTGACTGGTTTCACTTGGAAATTCTTCTAAGTGTGGAGTTTTGGAACTTTAAAATATTCCTCTAAAATCAGCCGAAATACGAATTCCGATTTACTCACCTGCTATCAGGAGAGACCTCAGTGCTGCATCTTTCAGCCCAGTACTGGTCCTGAAAAGTAATTTTAACCGTACTTACCGGTAACTTGAATTTCCTTCATAGGCTAACATTGACTGGTTTCACTTGGAAATTCTTCTAAGTGTGGAGTTTTGGAACTTTAAAATATTCCTCTAAAATCAGCCGAAATACGAATTCCGATTTACTCACCTGTTATCAGGAGAGACCTCAGTGCTGCATCTTTCAGCCCAGTACTGATCCTCAAAAGTAATTTTAACCGTACTTACCAGTAACTTGAATTTCCTTCCATAGCATATCATTGACTGCTTTTTGCTGAAAAAGTTTCTAAGTGTTGATTTTTGAAACATACAAATATTCCTCTAAAATCAGCCGAAATCCGAATTCAGATTTACTCACCTGTTATCAGGAGAGACCTCAGTGCTGCATCTTTCAGCCCAGTACTGGTCCTGAAAAGTAATTTTAACCGTACTTACCAGTAACTTGAATTTCCTTACATAGGCTAACATTGACTGGTTTCACTTGGAAATTCTTCTAAGTGTGGAGTTTTGGAACTTTAAAATATTCCTCTAAAATCAGCCGAAATACGAATTCCGATTTACTCACCTGTTATCAGGAGAGACCTCAGTGCTGCATCTTTCAGCCCAGTACTGATCCTCAAAAGTAATTTTAACCGTACTTACCGGTAACTTGAATTTCCTTCATAGGCTAACATTGACTGGTTTCACTTGGAAATTCTTCTAAGTGTGGAGTTTTGGAACTTTAAAATATTCCTCTAAAATCAGCCGAAATACGAATTCCGATTTACTCACCTGTTATCAGGAGAGACCTCAGTGCTGCATCTTTCAGCCCAGTACTGATCCTCAAAAGTAATTTTAACCGTACTTACCAGTAACTTGAATTTCCTTCCATAGCATATCATTGACTGCTTTTTGCTGAAAAAGTTTCTAAGTGTTGATTTTTGAAACATACAAATATTCCTCTAAAATCAGCCGAAATCCGAATTCAGATTTACTCACCTGTTATCAGGAGAGACCTCAGTGCTGCATCTTTCAGCCCAGTACTGGTCCTGAAAAGTAATTTTAACCGTACTTACCAGTAACTTGAATTTCCTTACATAGGCTAACATTGACTGGTTTCACTTGGAAATTCTTCTAAGTGTGGAGTTTTGGAACTTTAAAATATTCCTCTAAAATCAGCCGAAATACGAATTCCGATTTACTCACCTGTTATCAGGAGAGACCTCAGTGCTGCATCTTTCAGCCCAGTACTGATCCTCAAAAGTAATTTTAACCGTACTTACCGGTAACTTGAATTTCCTTCATAGGCTAACATTGACTGGTTTCACTTGGAAATTCTTCTAAGTGTGGAGTTTTGGAACTTTAAAATATTCCTCTAAAATCAGCCGAAATACGAATTCCGATTTACTCACCTGTTATCAGGAGAGACCTCAGTGCTGCATCTTTCAGCCCAGTACTGATCCTCAAAAGTAATTTTAACCGTACTTACCGGTAACTTGAATTTCCTTCATAGGCTAACATTGACTGGTTTCACTTGGAAATTCTTCTAAGTGTGGAGTTTTGGAACTTTAAAATATTCCTCTAAAATCAGCCGAAATACGAATTCCGATTTACTCACCTGTTATCAGGAGAGACCTCAGTGCTGCATCTTTCAGCCCAGTACTGATCCTCAAAAGTAATTTTAACCGTACTTACCAGTAACTTGAATTTCCTTCCATAGCATATCATTGACTGCTTTTTGCTGAAAAAGTTTCTAAGTGTTGATTTTTGAAACATACAAATATTCCTCTAAAATCAGCCGAAATCCGAATTCAGATTTACTCACCTGTTATCAGGAGAGACCTCAGTGCTGCATCTTTCAGCCCAGTACTGGTCCTGAAAAGTAATTTTAACCGTACTTACCAGTAACTTGAATTTCCTTACATAGGCTAACATTGACTGGTTTCACTTGGAAATTCTTCTAAGTGTGGAGTTTTGGAACTTTAAAATATTCCTCTAAAATCAGCCGAAATACGAATTCCGATTTACTCACCTGTTATCAGGAGAGACCTCAGTGCTGCATCTTTCAGCCCAGTACTGATCCTCAAAAGTAATTTTAACCGTACTTACCGGTAACTTGAATTTCCTTCATAGGCTAACATTGACTGGTTTCACTTGGAAATTCTTCTAAGTGTGGAGTTTTGGAACTTTAAAATATTCCTCTAAAATCAGCCGAAATACGAATTCCGATTTACTCACCTGCTATCAGGAGAGACCTCAGTGCTGCATCTTTCAGCCCAGTACTGGTCCTGAAAAGTAATTTTAACCGTACTTACCGGTAACTTGAATTTCCTTCATAGGCTAACATTGACTGGTTTCACTTGGAAATTCTTCCAAGTGTGGAGTTTTGGAACTTTAAAATATTCCTCTAAAATCAGCCGAAATACGAATTCCGATTTACTCACCTGTTATCAGGAGAGACCTCAGTGCTGCATCTTTCAGCCCAGTACTGATCCTCAAAAGTAATTTTAACCGTACTTACCAGTAACTTGAATTTCCTTCCATAGGATATCATTGCCTGCTTTTTGCTGAAAAAGTTTCTAAGTGTTGATTTTTGAAACATACAAATATTCCTCTAAAATCAGCCGAAATACGAATTCCGATTTACTCACCTGTTATAAGGAGAGACCTCAGTGCTGTATCTTTCAGCCCAGTACTGGTCCTGAAAAGTAATTTTAACCGTACTTACCAGTAACTTATATTTTCTTCCATAGGAATCCATTGTCTGGTTTTCAGCAGAAAAGTTTCAAAGTGTCGATTTTCACAAACTACAAATATTCCTTAAAAATCGCCTGTATGACTTAAACGCATTCTTTCAACTGTTTACAGGAGATGCACCAGTGCTGGATCCAGGATCCAACACTGAGTAAGAAAAAGTAACGATAACAGTTTTTACCTGCTAAGTGAATTTCCTTCCATAGGATAACATTGGTGATTCTATGAGAAAAAGTTTCTAAGTGTCAACTTTTAAAATACAATAATATTCCTTAAAAATCACGACTGTAACCAAAACGCTTTTACTCAACTGTTTACAGGAGATGTACCAGGACTGAATCTAGGATCCAGTCCTGTGGTTAGAAAAGTAATCCATAAAGTAACTAATTGCATTTAACTAGAAATTCACATTGAGCTGAATGTTGCATTGTGTTTGAAAATGTGTTGCCCATTGCAACAACTGTAACTACTGTACTTAAAAGTCTATTGCCTATGTGCAAAGTATTTAAACTAAAGTAATTCATTCTGAGAAAGTATTTTTTGTAATGTAATGTATAATGTAATTACAATGTAATTTAAAAAATAAAATATGTAAAAGAAATTGTTTCTAAAAATGTAGTAAATCAGTATGAAAAAAATTAATATAAAAATTAATACATTTAAAAATTGTCATTTAAAAAACCTTTGAAATTCACTGATAAAACCGTAGGTTTCAGGCACGTTATAGTTACAAATTAGCATTTTAAAAACCTTTGAAATTCACTGAAAAAACCATAGGTTTCAGACACGTTATAGTTAGAAATTAGCATTTAAAAAACCTTTGAAATTCACTGAAAAAACCAGAGGTTTTAGGGACAGTTATAGTTAGTTGGACATTGCACTCGTACAAAACCCGTGAAATTCCCCCGTTATAGTTAGTTCAGCTAACTATAACTCGCGCCCCGCAATGCACTGCTGATGACGTCACATATTACATCACTCATGACATGGTCAGTGACATCACTGATGACATCACTGATGACATCTCAAATGACATCACTGATGACATCATCCACGTGATAATCTGATGCAGCTCCTCACACCCTAATATAACCTTTGATACACCCAATCTAAATTACAGAGTGCCATTCGCAAAACCATAGACACTCCAACACCAATAACTACATACCCACTCACTGATTCTTAGGTCTACACACACATCCACTCACTCACCCGTACAGTCACTCATACTTATGGTCACTCAGTACAGGACTATCATATGCACTCTTACTCCTATATAGACACTCAAACACCGCCACTCATCCATAGAGGTACTCACACACCTAGTCAGTCATGCAAATAATTAAACACACTGCCATTTACTCACCTATACAGTTATACACACACCAGCTCACTTAATCATACAAATACTAGCACATTGTTACGCTCTTATACAATCACTGATACAAGCACACACTCATCCATACAGCCACTATCACAATCACTCACTCTCGCTTATAGCTATTTATATACTCCAATACACATATATACTGCCTTTCACATATTTAGTTACTCACACATGTACCACTGGGACATACATTCACTCACTAACACACTCTTACACACACTTACCCACCCATACAGTCTATCACAGATGCACTCTTGAAACCATCCACCCAGTGAATCACCCACTCACACATCTATGCACAGTCGCACACACCCCATCCACACAAACACTCAGGCACCCATACAGATACTCATAGAACCAATAAATAACCCATATAGACACTCATGTAGCTATTCGCAAATCCATGCATCCACTTACACACCAACAGACGGATACAGACATTCACACAGTTTAGTCACTAACCCATGCATTCAGTAAGATACGTTTAATCACTCACTTGTAGAGTCAGTCACGCACGTACTAAATCATCCATTCAGACACTTATACACCCACTCATTCTTCAATACGCCTTTCCCTATATATATTAAACATATTTAAACTTTACAGAAACACACAGTCACTGGATGATGTCATCAGTGATGTCATTTGAGATGTCATCAGTGATGTCATCAGTGATGTCACTGACCATGTCATGAGTGATGTAATATGTGACGTCATCAGCAGTGCATTGCGGGGGCGCGAGTTATAGTTAGCTGAACTAACTATAACGGGGGAATTTCACGGGTTTTGTACGAGTGCAATGTCCAACTAACTATAACTGTCCCTAAAACCTCTGGTTTTTTCAGTGAATATATATAAAACTAGTCTCAGCACTTTCAGCTTTTTTGATCAGTCTTCTTCATTTCAAGATGAGTAGATTGCCTATTATATCAAAATGTTCCATTTAGAAGATTGGATGATGACATTGGATCTCAAAGTTATCTAACAGCCAATTCCAATCTGCAGGTCACAAACCAAGTGGGATTCTCAAATGGATCCATTTACTTATCTTCCGTTGGTCTTATTGTCATCCTGGGGAATCAGAAAAGTATTCAATGTTTTTACATCATGACTCAGTATTAATGCTCCTAACTTTCTAGAATATGATAATGATATTCTCTTTATGGGCTAAGACCAAGATGTCCTTAGATCCCAAGTTGGTGCAGCAAATTGAATAATCCATAGTTCAAGCTTCATAATCATGAGGTGAAATTATGTTTTACTTACGCAAAAATCTAATAGCTAAGGTTTCTACTGAATTCATTAAAGAAGTTTCATGGTTATCAATAAGCAACGGTGACCAAAATCCCAAATGAGAAGATGGTTATTTTGTTTTATTTTTCATTCACCTTACTATGTGCAATGGCCAGAGCAGTGGGCTTTCTGCCTTCCTCAATTCAGATATGTGAGAAATTGGGTTGTTGGTTGAATGGGGTGTTACCCTGTTCAAGCAAGAGGCACAATCCCTATTAGGGTGAACCACAAAAGTCACCAAACCAACCTGTGCTTAACTCACTGGTAGCTTGGCTCAAAAGCTATCAGGCTTAACTTAGAGACAATGTGTACAGTATTTATGCAGAACACAAACAGCAATAAGATGAAAACACAACACAAGACAAATTCCACACCAATTTAGAAAAATAGAGAACATTTTAATAATATATTTGAAATTAAGATGACAAAGATCCGTCAATAGAACTGGATTTATGATTTAAGGTAAAAGCTAGCACCTAAAAGATGAAAGCCCCAGCCGCAAACATCTAGTCACACGAGACAAACCCGAAAAATATGGCTGACCGTGATGGAGTGCGAGTCGAATAGAAAAAAAGGATTGGGGGCGGTTGGCCAACCAGCAGTGCACCCTGGGAGAAAAAACATTTTTTAAGTCCCAAGTTTTGGATTTTGACTATCTGGACACCTTTAACGCCACCATTAAGATTCCTGGATGTGTAGAGCACCACTTGGGGAATTAGGACTCACATCATGCTGGATGCAGGTAGGGGTTCAAGATTGTTAGAGCCTTTTCCGTCTCTGAGCCTCTGATCAAGAGACCTGAAACCTAGCCCTTGGAGTCACTTTGGTATTGCTGAGTACAAAAAGTGGAACAGGGCTTTAGCAGCAAAGCAGGCCTCTGAGGGTTCAAGGCATTCTTAAGAAAGCAAATCAGTCCTTCCAGGTACAGCCAAGCAGTCTTTTGTAGTATACAGCAAGCCATAGAAACAGTCAGTCCTCTGAGAGTCCTTCAGCAGGTCCAAAAAGTGAACTAAAGTGTGGGTCTGAGGGTCCTATTTTTGTACCTGGTACCTTCTTTGAAGTAGGAGAAGTTTCTAGAGAATTCCCTTTGAAGTGCTTAAAGTTTACTTCTTCCCGTTACTGGCTCCTGACAGTCTGCATGAAAAATGCAGGGGTGACAAGTCCTGTGTGGGAAGGCAGAGCACAGCCTATTCAGTTGAAAGTGGGGATAGGGTTGGCTCTGCACCCACCCCCCCCCAACTTTCCAGTTGATGGCCCATCCAGTCACACCTAATCCCTCTATTGTATGGCTGTCCAGAGGAATAAAGAAAATCTAACTGCCAAATACACTCAGTCATCTGACACAGGAACAGCCTGCAGGCACCAAATAGGGCAGGAAAATGCCAATTTTGAAATGTGGCATTTTCGAAGTTGTATCTTTAAATCTCACTTTACCATTAAAGAGGATTTTTAATTTCAATTTCTCAGACACCAAACATGAAATGTTTACCTGTTCCCGATCAAAATGTAGGACTTATTAGATGTAATAAGGCAACCCAATGTTATCCAACGCCTCACAGCAGTGAAAACCGAAGTTAGATGTTTTTCACTAGCAGGACATGTAAAACTTAAAAGCCAAAGTCGAGAGTGCTGCACTCCTGTATTTTCTTTGCCTGGGGCTGCAGCAGAGGCGAGATGGCCTGGCCTGAGATTTTGCAGATTGGGTCGCTGGGGACTGTACAATACAACTCAGACAGTGGCGACCCTAACAATCCAGTCACAGGGTCACCGCAGGGCGAGTGGAGAGATCCCCCTGAGAGAGGAAAAGACTTGGAGCCCAGATCGGGGCCCGGTGGCTGACTCGACGTATCTCACCACTGGGAAACGGCCCAAGGTGGCTCTGTCTCTCATTCTATTACCGCACATTTTGAATCACTAGTTTGAACTGGAGACTACAGGCCCCCAGGACTGGGCAGGGGTGACAGGACCAGGAAGCCCCATATAATACCATCAGGAGCTGTGTTTTTGGAAAGGCACACACCCTGGGTCAGCACTGTGTCACAAGCAGGAGGTAACAAGTGATAACACACATAAAAGAGGCAGAGTCATGGGGGTGTTTCTTTGGTTAAAATGAGCTGCCTTTGACAGTGCTCGCACCCTGTAGGAGCGTCACATCATTAATGTGAGATGGTAGGTAATGGTGCATTGTAAGGGGAACAGAGAGAGAGAGGCACTAGATTGGGCACCTATAGATTATTCTTGGGACTCTTTGGCTGTTGGTTGCGCCCCCTGCGCCTGGTGTGCCACATTGCCCAGTAGTGGTGACTGCTTCTTAGGGACTTAATTTACTGGGTCTACTGCATTTATGCCATTGGTGTCTATTGGAACTTCCAGTAAAGAACCGCTCTCGCGAATATAGAGGGCAGCCTTCCCAGTGGAAATGGGCAAAACCAGAGCTCGGCCATCAGAGGCACCTCCTGAACAAGAGGTGACACCAAACACGCAACGACAGGAGCCAGGGTCCTTGGGGGACCCAGTGCAGTTACAACTAACTAAAATACTTGAGGCCATTGCCGACACCAAAGCCACCTTGCACCAAGATATCAGCATGGTGTCCGTGGGATTAGGGCTGCTCAGAGCAAAACATCATAAACTTGCGGAACGAGTTAAGGTAGCGGAGTCTTCACTAGCTGACCTCCATCCTGAGCAAAAACAATGTGTATCCAGATCACGGAACTTGTAGATAGGGTCCGTGTGCTTGAACGCAGAGCAGAGGATGCGGAAGGGGGTAATAGGCATAACAATATTCGGGTGGTTGGACTGCCTGAGGGGGTGGAGAATACATATATTTTTGCATTCCTGGAAAACTGGCTTCAAACAGTGGTGGCCCCAGAGAGTCTCTCTGCCTACTATACCCTGGAGCGGGCTCACAGGGTGATGGCATGCCCACCGGCGCCCTGATGTCCTCCACGCCCAGTAGTGGCGAAGTTTCTTCATCACAAAGATAGAGACACACTGCTGCACAAAGCTAGAACTGCAGGTCCCTTCACGGTCAATAACAGTAAGGTCTCTCTATTGCCGGATTATATGATGGAGATGCAAAGAAGGAGGTCCTCATTCTTTGAGGTCAAGAGGGCTCTGTGGGAAGAGGGCCTGCAGGACTCTCTGATGTTCCCGGCCAGACTTCGAATCCTGTTGGACGGGAAGGCTCATTTTTGCGACAACCCAGCAGCGGCCTGGGAGTGGCTTGAAGCGTATAAGGCCGGAACGCAGAATTCAGGTGAACGGCCTGCGCCCACACAAATAGAACTAGCGAGAAAGAGGCCCCGCAGACGGCCGCGGAGGAGCCCAGTGAAGAAACCCAGCCCATTACAAACCGAGAAGGAAAGAGCCGCTGCCCTCCAGGCAGTGGCGACGAATATGAAAGGGTTGTGGAGTATGTCAGAAGCTGGTTCTCCATCCGTGAAGGAGACGGGGGAGTATGAATCTGAATCATCACGGGCAGACAGCACCTAGCTCCCAGATGTAACTCTGGGAACAGCAGATGATATAATTTGAGGAGACATTAATGGAGGTGAAATGTCGCCCACCTGTCATACCTTATCCGGATTTTGAACTGGGGCGGATGTTTTGGGCCATTGTTGTGAACTTGGGCTGGTGCGACTGAAACATGAAATGATTGCCCTTAGACCGTAGCCTGCCCCCTATTGGAAGACTGACACTTTACATTGTTTGGGACTTCTAATCCAACATTATGGTTCATTCATGGTTTGGGCGGCTGGCCTCTGCTAGACTGCTCTTGGGAGGGGGAGATTACATTCAGGGATGTTTTAAATTTTATTTCATAACTGTTTGTTTTCTATGCATGGGTGGTCTTGCAATGCTTAGCTGGAGGGGTGGGGTGGGGACGTTAGGTGAAGGGTACGTCGGTAGTGAAACAACCTATTATGGCTGCACCACATCACACATTGAAATTTATGACATGGAACATCAGAGGGATGGGGTCTGCAACCAAGCGACACAATGTCCATAGATACTTACGAAGACGGGGAGTGCAGATAGCTATGCTGCAGGAAACACATCTTATTCAGTACGAAGTGGAGAAATTTTACAGGAGATGGAAGGGACAAATATTTGGTACCTCCTTTTCAGCATATGCCAGAGGGGTGTTGATATGGGTGAGAGCAAGTGTCCCATTTAAACCTCTGCGTACACTCATTGATAAGGAAGGCCGGTATGTTCTGGTTACTGGGAGGCTGTGGGGATGGGAGATTACCTTCGGTAGCATATACACCCCTAATCAAGACCAAGTCCCCTTCCTACATAGGCTCTCGGCTCCACTGGCCGATTTAGCTGCAGTGGATATACTTCTTGGGGGAGATTTTAATAGTGTGTCTGATATTTTCTTGGATCGTTTGACACCCCCGTTGCGGGGGGATACGGCACACCATAGTGCAACAGGGATGCGGGATTGGATGGCACACTGGGGTATGGAGGATATTTGGAGGACACAACATACTACCGTAAGGGATTATTCCTTTTATTCACCCATATACCACCTGCACACACGTTTAGATGCTTTTCTTTGCTCACATGCCCTTAGGACTGTCATTCCTCACACTGAATATTTAGGGCATACAATATCAGATCATTGTCTGTTGTTGCTCGAGTTTAAACCATTGAGGAACCGCCCTTTGATCCCCTTATGGCAGCTTAATCCACTGGCCTTGGAGGATGTCTGCTTTAAGGAAACCTTAAAGTCTGCCATTGAAATTTTTTTTCCAGATAACACACAGACAGCATCCACAGGTCTGGTGGAATGGGAGGCATTTAAAACAGTGATACGCGGACACTTCCTAGGACTCTCGATAGGGGCCCATAGAGAGCTACACTTAGAATTGAAGTCACTAGAGGATACATTGCATCAACTGGGTAATGCGCAGGGAACAGAGACTGACGATCCGGAGGGCCTGAGAGAGGCACATGTGCTCTATAGCGAGGCCCTGGAACGGCTGCGGTGCCTTGACTACAGGGGGTACCTCACAAAAGTGCAAGAGGAGGAGGGGAGACCGGGGCCGATTGTTGCCAAGGCTAATTCGGCCAGAATCCTGGGGGTCTCCGATCACGCAGATGAGGGGTAGGGGCGGCGAAACTGTTTATGATCCTGAGGCAATTAATGGTCTGTTCTGCGAGTATTACAAGGGCTTCTACTGTGCAACCCCTGCACTGAAGTGAGTGAAACTATTGTATGAAAGCTCTACGGCGCAGGTTCGAACAGGTAAGATTGTGTCGCAGCAATACGGAGTCTTTCAAGGGACTAGAGAGGGACGCCCCCTATCACCGCTTCTGTTCGCTCTAGTGATTGAGCCACTAGCGATTCTGTTCAGGTTGGGTGGGGAAGGTATAGGAATACCTATACGAGGGCGAGAACATACTATCTTTCTATACGTGGATGATCTTCTGATCTACCTCGCTGATGCAGCGACAGGCACTATTACAGCCCTTGAGCTCTTCAGGAAATTTGAAAGATTATCAGGTTTAAAAGTTAATAGGAGTTAGACCTATTTGTTCCTTAAGTGCCTTTCGCTTCCCCGCCCCCCGGAATTTCCGGTGGAGCTTAATTAAGAACAGTCCACCTTTAGATACCTAGGGATTTATGTTTATCACACTCCCTTCGATCTTGTGTTCCCTTCTGGCGCTCCTTACGTTTACCTATCATGGTCCGGGTCTCCCTATCCAAAATGGTTATGCTCTTGCGCTTAATATATTATTTTATCAACCTCGCTATCACAATGCCGGCTGGATGGTTTTGTCAACTAGACTCCTTATTGAGAGACCTTATTTGGGACACGGTAAGGCGGAGAGTGTCCTTGGCAACCTTACAATGACCCATGAGGGAGGGTGGCCATGGGGTGCCACACTTTGAGTTATATTTTTTAGCCTCCCAACTTCAATGGGCTGTACATAGGTTGGAAGGAATGCGGCTGGAGGACATAGATTGGATGGAGAGGAGGGCGGGCTCATCACGGTTGCTAGTTAAATTACTTAACCCGGCGGTGGACAGCCCACGTCGATCGCCGCTCTTGGCCACGGCTCTGCGATGTTGGAGATGGGGGGGGTATTGGCCAAGACGGTGATCACCCCCTTGTACTCTCCGATCCTGCCTCTGACTGGATTGCCACATGGGGACCCGATCTCTATCTTTACAACTGAACAACTACCAGCCTGGACTGGGACAGGACTAGACACAGTGGGAGATCTTTATCACCAGAATACTCTTGCTCCTTTTGAAAACCTAGTGGAAGATGCTGGCCTTCCTTCTGGCCAATTCCTCCAATATGAAGCTCTAATACGAACATTTTAGGAACTGTGGGGGGGAAGTAGAGAGGAGCCAAAAATACACCCAGTGTTGCATTCCTTGATGACCTTGGGATCAGCTGGTCATTTGGTGAAATGGTTATATTGCTCTCTGTCCCAGGCAACCCGTAACCCTTTGACAAGAATGCGCGAACGCTGGGAGGCAACGCTGGAGAGGGAGTACTTGGATCCAGAATGGAAGAGGGGCCTAGCTTACTCTAGAATGGTTTCCCGTAACACAAGGTTGAAATATACACAGTTTAATTACTGCCATATGACCTATATGACACCCCACATGCTAAGGTTGCCTATGGTGGTGAAGCCCACAGTTGCCCTAGGTGTCATTGTAAGGACGCGGATTTTATACATATGACATGGGCATGTCCTGGGTTGCAGCTGTTCTGGGAGGAAGTGGTGCCGGTGGTGGGTGCACTGCTGGGGCGCATGCTCTGCCCTACGGTTGGGGTCTGCCTACTGGGGCTCTTCCCTCACCCACAATAGGTTGCACATACATGTATAGATCTGGCTCTAGTCCTTGCCAGAAGAAGGATAGCCATGGCTTGGAAATCCACTACTGGTCCAGTGGTAAGGACCTGACAGCAAGACGTTACATATTGGGCCGGGGCAGAGGGGAGGGCTTTGACCGAGGGAGAAGGTGAGGGGCCTGTAAAGGCGCCCTATTGCAGCGCAATGGAGAGAGACCCTAGATACCTGGGAGCGCCCGGAGCGGCAATAAGTCTCAGAGGGCAGTGGTCGAGACAGGTCCCCAACAAGTGTCTGATGGGCATTCATAGCCTGGAGATCAGGAAAGTGAGATGGCACCCAATAAGTGACAATAACAAGTGACTGAGCTAATGATGGTGTGATTATGATAAATCCCAATTAAAACATGTTTTAAAAAAAAACTTAAAAACAAATGTCCAATCTTTCAATAGCAATGCACCCTGCACTATGGGCTACCAAGCACTTACCTTAGGGATGACTTATAAGCATTAAAAGGACAGTTTAAGGCTTGGCAAGGGTTTCATATAAAGCAGCAGGCCGAGGAGTTGCATAATTCCGTCCTGCATTGCTAGTGCAGTTCTTAAATGAGTAACATTTAATTTACAGGCACTGGGTAAATGGTATGCCTCCTTACTAAGGACTTATTAGTAAATGAAATATGCCAATCAGATGTATGCCTATTTTACCATGTTTTAGGGAGTGAGCACAAACACTTTAGCACTAGTTAGCAGTGGTAAAGTGCAAGGAGTCCTAAAGCCAACTAAAATGAGTTCAGCAAAATTTGAGGGGTGAAGGCAAAACGTTTGAGGGTCACCCTGCAGAGAGGACCAAGTCCAAGAAGGCAATATTCCATCATTGGGCTCTACAAAGCCTAAAATATGAAATTTGAGGAAAGAACTGTACTAGTGATGCAGGAGGGAATTGTGCAATATATATAGTGTTTATATTAGCTGGATGGACGACCATAATAGTTATTTTCAGATTGTTCTCAATCCAGTCCTGGATTCACTGAGATACAAAGCCATGGAATGACTTTCCAATATTCCAGTCATCCACCTTTTTCCATTGTCGTTGAAGTCCCCTTTGTATTTAGTCTCTTTGGCTCAGTTTAAAAAAAAAAATGATTTATTTATCAAGGTTTTCCAGGTACACATTAAAAAAAACAATTGCAGAGTAACATTCACATCATATGGCAGTGTTACAACAAAGAAATTGCAGCTGTGTCAACACATCAGAGTGTTTGGATGTAGTGAGCATGAGTCCGGGTGAGTCCATGTCAGTGCATTGACAGGAGGATCAAATTTTTATATAAGTGAGGGTCTTTTCAGGCTCAGTCACTGTCTGCCAAAACCATATTTCCAGGACATCCATTGTCGCAATCCCCCATATCCTGAATATAGGCAGGCACCCAGACTGCCCCAGACCCACTCGCCCAGTTCCATGCCCATCCATAGCAGTACCCTTAACATCTCTCTTTACGGTTGGCTGTTTGGGACTGCCCCCACTTCCCCACTCATAGGTGACTGTGTCTCCCTTTCTGGCGATGCCACATTCAATGCCCCGTTCTGCATTTGGCTCAGTTTGAATATTGCCATAGCAATGATTTTTGGTTGGTAAAATTGTGAAAGAAACATATCCCTACATACATTTGTCATAGACCATTTGCTACATCTATCCCTAATGTCAGGGTGTCCTAATATTATTTGATGAGAAGTAGACTAAGGTTTTGTGTTTGTAAAGGGACACATTGAGGGAATTTTTTTTCCTAATTTCTTCTGAAGCCTGGTTTCTATATTAATTTCATAGTTCAGAAGAGGCTGCTCTATGGAATCCATACCTCACGTGCCACTTTTGCAATCTCTTTCAAATGTAAACCTGATATATCACTGGTGTAAATTGTGAAAATATATCAACGGGCTTTATTTGTTGTATATGAAACCTGGCACATTGATCAATGCAGTTGTATTAGAAATACAATGCATGAAAGGACAGGAAGATGAAGTAAACTTTACCTGCTCTGTGACTGTTGGGGTTAAAGGTTCACTAGGTTTGGATTCAGGTTTCAACTCTTTGGCACCAGTGACATATGGTTCTTTCTGTAATTCTGGTTTATTGATTTTCTCAGTGAATGAGGGAGATTTCTAAATGAAACATAAAAAAACATTTTCACATATGCAGTCAAAATAATGTCTAATAAATTGCACTTGAACCACAATGAACATATCAATTCTCCCACTGGATGGGCACAATCATTACTCAGTTTTCAATTAACAGAACAAATAGATCACAGATTAAACAGGATGAGTATTGCATGAAGGTGCTCTGCTGTATAACACAACCAATCATTGTGAAGGAGCATTAAAATCATCTGGCATTTCTTCGGTGATCTGGTTCACAAAGTTGTTACGAGCATTAGTCAGACTTAGAAATAGATCATATTTTAAACTCTTCACCAAAAATGCATAGATTCACAAAGGAATGAGTTGTGTCTTTTTTATGCATATGTATCATGAGTGCATAAGCTCAGAAAGTTTGTTGGTCATCCTGCATTCTTGTGCAGCAGAGTGGGGACAGTATATATAGAATTTATTTCAAAAGATATCAGGGAAAATACAAATGAAATAGAGGAAGATGCACAGTCACAACTTTGTTATTATTCACAAACATTTGCATTCTCTTTCCCACAACTACCTGGAGAACTAAACTCACACCTTATAGAACAACTTGTAAATGGTGCAGTAATTATGGGAAAGTGCTGACAGCACCCCCGTCTTCAAAGAGCACAAAAGCGAAATGGCAAAAGCACAGGGAGACTGTTCTTCCCTATGAAGAAAAATGCAATATATTTGTTAAACGTCTCCAATTTCCCCTTTGTTCCTGGAAACAGACCAGCTACATTGGATTCAACAGATTACTCGGTCTCCTTTGTCTCAAGGCACTGACATTAGATGTACAGAGGCCATCACAACAGTGCTCTTAGCAAATATATTTTCCTGAAGATTAAAGAACACATTTCATAATAGTAAATCATTTTTCAGAATATTGTTTTGTGGTGGAATAACTCACACGTACATACTGACAAATCAAATTTGGAATTGCGGTTGATAGTAAAATTTTGATGCACTTTCAAATCAAAGGCAAATGATGGACTAGACTATTTTCATTTCTACATTTCTATTTGCTATTTTTAAGCAGCTTGTTTACCCTAGCATATTAAAAAAGAGAACCAAAATCAGAGCTCTAAGGCTCATAAAGTAGCCCCTATTGAACTCTGATAGTAGGCTGCCATAAAAATACCTACATGAGATGGGTGAAAATAATCCTGTCAATACATCCTTCGAGAACAATTGACTATGGGAAAATCAATGTGTTATCCTTCTCCTAATCTTGAGTTCATAGTATGAAGGTATGATCTTAGTTATTGTTTTATAAAAATAATAGTGTTCACATTTATATGAGAAATGTACACTTACCATCAGCACTGCGGAGAAAAACTACATATTTGCACAATTATATATATATGCTAAAAAATTTTGTCCCTCCAGTACCACGGGATGAGTTCTTTAACGAGTAACATTTAATTTACAGGACCTGGGTATATGGTATGCCTCCTTACTAAGGACTTATTAGTAAATCAAATATGCTAACGAGATGTAAGCCTATTTTACCGTGTTTGAGGGAGTGAGCACAAACACTTTAGCACTAGTTAGCAGTTGCAAAGTACACGGAGTCCTAAAGCCAACTAAAATGAGTTCAGCAAAAAAAGAGGGGTGAAGGCAAAATGTTTGACGGTCACCCTGCAGAGAGGACCAAGTGCAAGAAGGCAAAATTCCATCATTGGGCTCTACAAAGCCTAAAATGTGAAATTTGAGGAAAGAACTGTACTAGTGATGCAGGAGGGAATTGTGCAATTTATATAGTGTTTATATTAGCTGGATGGACGACCATAATAGTTATTTTCAGATTGTTCTCAATCCAGTCCTGGATTCACTGAGATACAAAGCCATGGAATGACTTTCCAATATTCCAGTCCTCCACCTTTTTCCATTGTCGTTGAAGTCCCCTTTGTATTTAGTCTCTTTGGCTCAGTTTAAAAAAAAAAATGATTTATTTATCAAGGTTTTCCAGGTACACATTAAAAAAAACAATTGCAGAGTAACATTCATATCATATTGTAGTGTTACAAGGAAATTGCAGCTGTGTCAACACATCTGAGTGTCTGGATGTAGTGAGCATGAGTCCGGGTGAGTCCATGTCAGTGCATTGACAGGACGATCAAATTTGTCTATAAGAGAGGGTATTTTCAGGCTCAGTCACTTTCTGCCAAAACCGTCTCTCTAGGAGGACATCCATTGTCGCAATCCCCCATATCCTGATTATAGGCAGGCCCCTCGAGACTGCCCCAGACCCACTCGCCCAGTTCCATGCCCATCCATAGCAGTACCCTTAACATCTCTCTTTACGGTTGGCTGTTTGGGACTGCCCCCACTTCCCCACTCATAGGTGACTGTGTCTCCCTTTCTGGCGATGTCACATTCAATGCCCCGTTCTGCATTTGGCTCAGTTTGAATATTGCCATAGCAATGATTTTTGGTTGGTAAAATTGTGAAAGAAACATATCCCTACATACATTTGTCCTAGACCATTTGCTACATTTATCCCTAATGTCAGGGTGTCCTAATATTATTTGATGAGAAGTAGACTAAGGTTTTGTGTTTGTAAAGGGACACATTGAGGGAATTTTTTTTCCTAATTTCTTCTGAAGCCTGGTTTCTATATTAATTTCATAGTTCAGAAGAGGCTGCTCTATGGAATCCATACCTCACGTGCCACTTTTGCAATCTCTTTCAAATGTAAACCTGATATATCACTGGTGTAAATTGTGAAAATATATCAACGGGCTTTATTTGTTGTATATGAAACCTGGCACATTGATCAATGCAGTTGTATTAGAAACACAATGCAAGAAAGGACAAGAAGATGAAGTAAACTTTACCTGCTCTGTGACTTTCGGGGTTAAAGTTTCAGTAGGTTTGGTTTCAGGTTTTAACTCTTTGGCACCAGTGACATATGGTTCTTTCTGTAATTCCGGTTTATTGATTTTCTCAGTGAATGAGGGAGATTTCTAAATGAAACATAAAAAAACATTTTCACATATGCAGTCAAAATAATGTCTAATAAATTGCACTTGAACCACAATGAACATATCAATTCTCCCACTGGATGGGCACAATCATTACTCAGTTTCAAATTAACAGAACAAATAGATCACAGATTAAACAGGATGAGTATTGCATAAAGGTGCTCTGCTGTATAACACAACCAATCATTGTGAAGGAGCATTAAAATCATCTGGCATTTCTTCGGTGATCTGGTTCACAAAGTTGTTACGAGCATTAGTCAGACTTAGAAATAGATCATATTTTAAACTCTTCACCAAAAATGCATAGATTCACAAAGGAATGAGTTGTGTCTTTTTTATGCATATGTATCATGAGTGCATAAGCTCAGAAAGTTTGTTGGTCATCCTGCATTCTTGTGCAGCAGAGTGGGGACAGTATATATAGAATTTATTTCAAAAGATATCAGGGAAAATACAAATGAAATAGAGGAAGATGCACAGTCACAACTTTGTTATTATTCACAAACATTTGCATTCTCTTTCCCACAACTACCTGGAGAACTAAACTCACACCTTATAGAACAACTTGTAAATGGTGCAGTAATTATGGGAAAGTGCTGACAGCGCCCCCGTCTTCAAAGTGCAAAAAAGCGAAATGGCAAAATCACATGGAGACTGTTCTTCCCTATGAAGAAAAATGCAATATATTTGTTAAACGTCTCCAATTTCCCCTTTGTTCCTGGAAACAGACCAGCTACATTGGATTCAACAGATTACTCGGTCTCCTTTGTCTCAAGGCACTGACATTAGATGTACAGAGGCCATCACAACACTGCTCTTAGAAAATATATTTTCCTGATGATTAAAGAACACATTTCATTATAGTAATTCATTTTTCAGAATATTGTTTTGTGGTGGAATAACTCACACGTACATACTGACAAATCAAATTTGGAATTGCGCTTGATAGTAAAATTTTGATGCACTTTCAAATCAAAGGCAAATGATGGACTAGACTATTTTCATTTCTACATTTCTATTTGCTATTTTTAAGCAGCTTGTTTACCCTAGCATATTAAAAAAGAGAACCAAAATCAGAGCTCTAAGGCTCATAAAGTAGCCCCTATTGAACTCTGATAGTAGGCTGCCATAAAAATACCTACATGAGATGGGTGAAAATAATCCTGTCAATACATCCTTCGAGAACAATTGACTATGGGAAAATCAATGTGTTATCCTTCTCCTAATCTTGAGTTCATAGTATGAAGGTATGATCTTAGTTATTGTTTTATAAAAATAATAGTGTTCACATTTATATGAGAAATGTACACTTACCATCAGCACTGCGGAGAAAAACTACATATTTGCACAATTATATATATATGCTAAAAATTTTTGTCCCTCCAGTACCACGGGATGAGTTCTTTAACGAGTAACATTTAATTTACAGGCCGTGGGTATATGGTATGCCTCCTTACTAAGGACTTATTAGTAAATCAAATATGCTAACGAGATGTAAGCCTATTTTACCATGTTTGAGGGAGTGAGCACAAACACTTTAGCACTAGTTAGCAGTTGCAAAGTACACGGAGTCCTAAAGCCAACTAAAATGAGTTCAGCAAAAAAAGAGGGGTGAAGGCAAAATGTTTGACGGTCACCCTGCAGAGAGGACCAAGTCCAAGAAGGCAAAATTCCATCATTGGGCTCTACAAAGCCTAAAATGTGAAATTTGAGGAAAGAACTGTACTAGTGATGCAGGAGGGAATTGTGCAATTTATATAGTGTTTATATTAGCTGGATGGACGACCATAATAGTTATTTTCAGATTGTTCTCAATCCAGTCCTGGATTCACTGAGATACAAAGCCATGGAATGACTTTCCAATATTCCAGTCCTCCACCTTTTTCCATTGTCGTTGAAGTCCCCTTTGTATTTTGTCTCTTTGGCTCAGTTTAAAAAACAAAATGTTTTATTTAGCAAGGTTTTCCAGGTACACATTAAAAAAAAAGCAATTGCAGAGTAACATTCATATCATATTGTAGTGTTACAACAAGGAAATTGCAGCTGTGTCAACACATCTGAGTGTCTGGATGTAGTGAGCATGAGTCCGGGTGAGTCCATGTCGGTGCATTGACAGGACGATCAAATTTGTCTATAAGAGAGGGTATTTTCAGGCTCAGTCACTTTCTGCCAAAACCGTCTCTCTAGGAGGACATCCATTGTCGCAATCCCCCATATCCTGATTATAGGCAGGCCCCTCGAACTGCCCCAGACCCACTCGCCCAGTTCCATGCCCATCCATAGCAGTACCCTTAACATCTCTCTTTACGGTTGGCTGTTTGGGACTGCCCCCACTTCCCCACTCATAGGTGACTGTGTCTCCCTTTCTGGCGATGTCACATTCAATGCCCCGTTCTGCATTTGGCTCAGTTTGAATATTGCCATAGCAATGATTTTTGGTTGGTAAAATTGTGAAAGAAACATATCCCTACATACATTTGTCCTAGACCATTTGCTACATTTATCCCTAATGTCAGGGTGTCCTAATATTATTTGATGAGAAGTAGACTAAGGTTTTGTGTTTGTAAAGGGACACATTGAGGGAATTTTTTTTCCTAATTTCTTCTGAAGCCTGGTTTCTATATTAATTTCATAGTTCAGAAGAGGCTGCTCTATGGAATCCATACCTCACGTGCCACTTTTGCAATCTCTTTCAAATGTAAACCTGATATATCACTGGTGTAAATTGTGAAAATATATCAACGGGCTTTATTTGTTGTATATGAAACCTGGCACATTGATCAATGCAGTTGTATTAGAAACACAATGCAAGAAAGGACAAGAAGATGAAGTAAACTTTACCTGCTCTGTGACTTTCGGGGTTAAAGGTTCAGTAGGTTTGGTTTCAGGTTTTAACTCTTTGGCACCAGTGACATATGGTTCTTTCTGTAATTCCGGTTTATTGATTTTCTCAGTGAATGAGGGAGATTTCTAAATGAAACATAAAAAAACATTTTCACATATGCAGTCAAAATAATGTCTAATAAATTGCACTTGAACCACAATGAACATATCAATTCTCCCACTGGATGGGCACAATCATTACTCAGTTTTCAAATTAACAGAACAAATAGATCACAGATTAAACAGGATGAGTATTGCATGAAGGTGCTCTGCTGTATAACACAACCAATCATTGTGAAGGAGCATTAAAATCATCTGGCATTTCTTCGGTGATCTGGTTCACAAAGTTGTTACGAGCATTAGTCAGACTTAGAAATAGATCATATTTTAAACTCTTCACCAAAAATGCATAGATTCACAAAGGAATGAGTTGTGTCTTTTTTATGCATATGTATCATGAGTGCATAAGCTCAGAAAGTTTGTTGGTCATCCTGCATTCTTGTGCAGCAGAGTGGGGACAGTATATATAGAATTTATTTCAAAAGATATCAGGGAAAATACAAATGAAATAGAGGAAGATGCACAGTCACAACTTTGTTATTATTCACAAACATTTGCATTCTCTTTCCCACAACTACCTGGAGAACTAAACTCACACCTTATAGAACAACTTGTAAATGGTGCAGTAATTATGGGAAAGTGCTGACAGCACCCCCGTCTTCAAAGTGCACAAAAGCGAAATGGCAAAATCACAGGGAGACTGTTCTTCCCTATGAAGAAAAATGCAATATATTTGTTAAACGTCTCCAATTTCCCCTTTGTTCCTGGAAACAGACCAGCTACATTGGATTCAACAGATTACTCGGTCTCCTTTGTCTCAAGGCACTGACATTAGATGTACAGAGGCCATCACAACAGTGCTCTTAGCAAATATATTTTCCTGAAGATTAAAGAACACATTTCATTATAGTAATTCATTTTTCAGAATATTGTTTTGTGGTGGAATAACTCACACGTACATACTGACAAATCAAATTTGGAATTGCGCTTGATAGTAAAATTTTGATGCACTTTCAAATCAAAGGCAAATGATGGACTAGACTATTTTCATTTCTACATTTCTATTTGCTATTTTTAAGCAGCTTGTTTACCCTAGCATATTAAAAAAGAGAACCAAAATCAGAGCTCTAAGGCTCATAAAGTAGCCCCTATTGAACTCTGATAGTAGGCTGCCATAAAAATACCTACATGAGATGGGTGAAAATAATCCTGTCAATACATCCTTCGAGAACAATTGACTATGGGAAAATCAATGTGTTATCCTTCTCCTAATCTTGAGTTCATAGTATGAAGGTATGATCTTAGTTATTGTTTTATAAAAATAATAGTGTTCACATTTATATGAGAAATGTACACTTACCATCAGCACTGCGGAGAAAAACTACATATTTGCACAATTATATATATATGCTAAAAATATTTGTCCCTCCAGTACCACGGGATGAGTTCTTTAACGAGTAACATTTAATTTACAGGCCGTGGGTATATGGTATGCCTCCTTACTAAGGACTTATTAGTAAATCAAATATGCTAACGAGATGTAAGCCTATTTTACCATGTTTGAGGGAGTGAGCACAAACACTTTAGCACTAGTTAGCAGTTGCAAAGTACACGGAGTCCTAAAGCCAACTAAAATGAGTTCAGCAAAAAAAGAGGGGTGAAGGCAAAATGTTTGACGGTCACCCTGCAGAGAGGACCAAGTCCAAGAAGGCAAAATTCCATCATTGGGCTCTACAAAGCCTAAAATGTGAAATTTGAGGAAAGAACTGTACTAGTGATGCAGGAGGGAATTGTGCAATTTATATAGTGTTTATATTAGCTGGATGGACGACCATAATAGTTATTTTCAGATTGTTCTCAATCCAGTCCTGGATTCACTGAGATACAAAGCCATGGAATGACTTTCCAATATTCCAGTCCTCCACCTTTTTCCATTGTCGTTGAAGTCCCCTTTGTATTTTGTCTCTTTGGCTCAGTTTAAAAAACAAAATGTTTTATTTAGCAAGGTTTTCCAGGTACACATTAAAAAAAAAGCAATTGCAGAGTAACATTCATATCATATTGTAGTGTTACAACAAGGAAATTGCAGCTGTGTCAACACATCTGAGTGTCTGGATGTAGTGAGCATGAGTCCGGGTGAGTCCATGTCGGTGCATTGACAGGACGATCAAATTTGTCTATAAGAGAGGGTATTTTCAGGCTCAGTCACTTTCTGCCAAAACCGTCTCTCTAGGAGGACATCCATTGTCGCAATCCCCCATATCCTGATTATAGGCAGGCCCCTCGAACTGCCCCAGACCCACTCGCCCAGTTCCATGCCCATCCATAGCAGTACCCTTAACATCTCTCTTTACGGTTGGCTGTTTGGGACTGCCCCCACTTCCCCACTCATAGGTGACTGTGTCTCCCTTTCTGGCGATGTCACATTCAATGCCCCGTTCTGCATTTGGCTCAGTTTGAATATTGCCATAGCAATGATTTTTGGTTGGTAAAATTGTGAAAGAAACATATCCCTACATACATTTGTCCTAGACCATTTGCTACATTTATCCCTAATGTCAGGGTGTCCTAATATTATTTGATGAGAAGTAGACTAAGGTTTTGTGTTTGTAAAGGGACACATTGAGGGAATTTTTTTTCCTAATTTCTTCTGAAGCCTGGTTTCTATATTAATTTCATAGTTCAGAAGAGGCTGCTCTATGGAATCCATACCTCACGTGCCACTTTTGCAATCTCTTTCAAATGTAAACCTGATATATCACTGGTGTAAATTGTGAAAATATATCAACGGGCTTTATTTGTTGTATATGAAACCTGGCACATTGATCAATGCAGTTGTATTAGAAACACAATGCAAGAAAGGACAAGAAGATGAAGTAAACTTTACCTGCTCTGTGACTTTCGGGGTTAAAGGTTCAGTAGGTTTGGTTTCAGGTTTTAACTCTTTGGCACCAGTGACATATGGTTCTTTCTGTAATTCCGGTTTATTGATTTTCTCAGTGAATGAGGGAGATTTCTAAATGAAACATAAAAAAACATTTTCACATATGCAGTCAAAATAATGTCTAATAAATTGCACTTGAACCACAATGAACATATCAATTCTCCCACTGGATGGGCACAATCATTACTCAGTTTTCAATTAACAGAACAAATAGATCACAGATTAAACAGGATGAGTATTGCATGAAGGTGCTCTGCTGTATAACACAACCAATCATTGTGAAGGAGCATTAAAATCATCTGGCATTTCTTCGGTGATCTGGTTCACAAAGTTGTTACGAGCATTAGTCAGACTTAGAAATAGATCATATTTTAAACTCTTCACCAAAAATGCATAGATTCACAAAGGAATGAGTTGTGTCTTTTTTATGCATATGTATCATGAGTGCATAAGCTCAGAAAGTTTGTTGGTCATCCTGCATTCTTGTGCAGCAGAGTGGGGACAGTATATATAGAATTTATTTCAAAAGATATCAGGGAAAATACAAATGAAATAGAGGAAGATGCACAGTCACAACTTTGTTATTATTCACAAACATTTGCATTCTCTTTCCCACAACTACCTGGAGAACTAAACTCACACCTTATAGAACAACTTGTAAATGGTGCAGTAATTATGGGAAAGTGCTGACAGCACCCCCGTCTTCAAAGTGCACAAAAGCGAAATGGCAAAATCACAGGGAGACTGTTCTTCCCTATGAAGAAAAATGCAATATATTTGTTAAACGTCTCCAATTTCCCCTTTGTTCCTGGAAACAGACCAGCTACATTGGATTCAACAGATTACTCGGTCTCCTTTGTCTCAAGGCACTGACATTAGATGTACAGAGGCCATCACAACAGTGCTCTTAGCAAATATATTTTCCTGAAGATTAAAGAACACATTTCATTATAGTAATTCATTTTTCAGAATATTGTTTTGTGGTGGAATAACTCACACGTACATACTGACAAATCAAATTTGGAATTGCGCTTGATAGTAAAATTTTGATGCACTTTCAAATCAAAGGCAAATGATGGACTAGACTATTTTCATTTCTACATTTCTATTTGCTATTTTTAAGCAGCTTGTTTACCCTAGCATATTAAAAAAGAGAACCAAAATCAGAGCTCTAAGGCTCATAAAGTAGCCCCTATTGAACTCTGATAGTAGGCTGCCATAAAAATACCTACATGAGATGGGTGAAAATAATCCTGTCAATACATCCTTCGAGAACAATTGACTATGGGAAAATCAATGTGTTATCCTTCTCCTAATCTTGAGTTCATAGTATGAAGGTATGATCTTAGTTATTGTTTTATAAAAATAATAGTGTTCACATTTATATGAGAAATGTACACTTACCATCAGCACTGCGGAGAAAAACTACATATTTGCACAATTATATATATATGCTAAAAAAATTTGTCCCTCCAGTACCACGGGATGAGTTCTTTAACGAGTAACATTTAATTTACAGGCCGTGGGTATATGGTATGCCTCCTTACTAAGGACTTATTAGTAAATCAAATATGCTAACGAGATGTAAGCCTATTTTACCATGTTTGAGGGAGTGAGCACAAACACTTTAGCACTAGTTAGCAGTTGCAAAGTACACGGAGTCCTAAAGCCAACTAAAATGAGTTCAGCAAAAAAAGAGGGGGAAGGCAAAATGTTTGACGGTCACCCTGCAGAGAGGACCAAGTCCAAGAAGGCAAAATTCCATCATTGGGCTCTACAAAGCCTAAAATGTGAAATTTGAGAAAAGAACTGTACTAGTGATGCAGGAGGGAATTGTGCAATGTATATAGTGTTTATATTAGCTGGATGGACGACCATAATAGTTATTTTCAGATTGTTCTCAATCCAGTCCTGGATTCACTGAGATACAAAGCCATGGAATGACTTTCCAATATTCCAGTCCTCCACCTTTTTCCATTGTCGTTGAAGTCCCCTTTGTATTTTGTCTCTTTGGCTCAGTTTAAAAAACAAAATGTTTTATTTAGCAAGGTTTTCCAGGTACACATTAAAAAAAAAGCAATTGCAGAGTAACATTCATATCATATTGTAGTGTTACAACAAGGAAATTGCAGCTGTGTCAACACATCTGAGTGTCTGGATGTAGTGAGCATGAGTCCGGGTGAGTCCATGTCGGTGCATTGACAGGACGATCAAATTTGTCTATAAGAGAGGGTATTTTCAGGCTCAGTCACTTTCTGCCAAAACCGTCTCTCTAGGAGGACATCCATTGTCGCAATCCCCCATATCCTGATTATAGGCAGGCCCCTCGAACTGCCCCAGACCCACTCGCCCAGTTCCATGCCCATCCATAGCAGTACCCTTAACATCTCTCTTTACGGTTGGCTGTTTGGGACTGCCCCCACTTCCCCACTCATAGGTGACTGTGTCTCCCTTTCTGGCGATGTCACATTCAATGCCCCGTTCTGCATTTGGCTCAGTTTGAATATTGCCATAGCAATGATTTTTGGTTGGTAAAATTGTGAAAGAAACATATCCCTACATACATTTGTCCTAGACCATTTGCTACATTTATCCCTAATGTCAGGGTGTCCTAATATTATTTGATGAGAAGTAGACTAAGGTTTTGTGTTTGTAAAGGGACACATTGAGGGAATTTTTTTCCTAATTTCTTCTGAAGCCTGGTTTCTATATTAATTTCATAGTTCAGAAGAGGCTGCTCTATGGAATCCATACCTCACGTGCCACTTTTGCAATCTCTTTCAAATGTAAACCTGATATATCACTGGTGTAAATTGTGAAAATATATCAACGGGCTTTATTTGTTGTATATGAAACCTGGCACATTGATCAATGCAGTTGTATTAGAAACACAATGCAAGAAAGGACAAGAAGATGAAGTAAACTTTACCTGCTCTGTGACTTTCGGGGTTAAAGTTTCAGTAGGTTTGGTTTCAGGTTTTAACTCTTTGGCACCAGTGACATATGGTTCTTTCTGTAATTCCGGTTTATTGATTTTCTCAGTGAATGAGGGAGATTTCTAAATGAAACATAAAAAAAACATTTTCACATATGCAGTCAAAATAATGTCTAATAAATTGCACTTGAACCACAATGAACATATCAATTCTCCCACTGGATGGGCACAATCATTACTCAGTTTCAAATTAACAGAACAAATAGATCACAGATTAAACAGGATGAGTATTGCATAAAGGTGCTCTGCTGTATAACACAACCAATCATTGTGAAGGAGCATTAAAATCATCTGGCATTTCTTCGGTGATCTGGTTCACAAAGTTGTTACGAGCATTAGTCAGACTTAGAAATAGATCATATTTTAAACTCTTCACCAAAAATGCATAGATTCACAAAGGAATGAGTTGTGTCTTTTTTATGCATATGTATCATGAGTGCATAAGCTCAGAAAGTTTGTTGGTCATCCTGCATTCTTGTGCAGCAGAGTGGGGACAGTATATATAGAATTTATTTCAAAAGATATCAGGGAAAATACAAATGAAATAGAGGAAGATGCACAGTCACAACTTTGTTATTATTCACAAACATTTGCATTCTCTTTCCCACAACTACCTGGAGAACTAAACTCACACCTTATAGAACAACTTGTAAATGGTGCAGTAATTATGGGAAAGTGCTGACAGCGCCCCCGTCTTCAAAGTGCACAAAAGCGAAATGGCAAAATCACAGGGAGACTGTTCTTCCCTATGAAGAAAAATGCAATATATTTGTTAAACGTCTCCAATTTCCCCTTTGTTCCTGGAAACAGACCAGCTACATTGGATTCAACAGATTACTCGGTCTCCTTTGTCTCAAGGCACTGACGTTAGATGTACAGAGGCCATCACAACAGTGCTCTTAGCAAATATATTTTCCTGAAGATTAAAGAACACATTTCATTATAGTAATTCATTTTTCAGAATATTGTTTTGTGGTGGAATAACTCACACGTACATACTGACAAATCAAATTTGGAATTGCGCTTGATAGTAAAATTTTGATGCACTTTCAAATCAAAGGCAAATGATGGACTAGACTATTTTCATTTCTACATTTCTATTTGCTATTTTTAAGCAGCTTGTTTACCCTAGCATATTAAAAAAGAGAACCAAAATCAGAGCTCTAAGGCTCATAAAGTAGCCCCTATTGAACTCTGATAGTAGGCTGCCATAAAAATACCTACATGAGATGGGTGAAAATAATCCTGTCAATACATCCTTCGAGAACAATTGACTATGGGAAAATCAATGTGTTATCCTTCTCCTAATCTTGAGTTCATAGTATGAAGGTATGATCTTAGTTATTGTTTTATAAAAATAATAGTGTTCACATTTATATGAGAAATGTACACTTACCATCAGCACTGCGGAGAAAAACTACATATTTGCACAATTATATATATATGCTAAATTTTTTTGTCCCTCCAGTACCACGGGATGAGTTCTTTAACGAGTAACATTTAATTTACAGGCCGTGGGTATATGGTATGCCTCCTTACTAAGGACTTATTAGTAAATCAAATATGCTAACGAGATGTAAGCCTATTTTACCATGTTTGAGGGAGTGAGCACAAACACTTTAGCACTAGTTAGCAGTTGCAAAGTACACGGAGTCCTAAAGCCAACTAAAATGAGTTCAGCAAAAAAAGAGGGGTGAAGGCAAAATGTTTGACGGTCACCCTGCAGAGAGGACCAAGTCCAAGAAGGCAAAATTCCATCATTGGGCTCTACAAAGCCTAAAATGTGAAATTTGAGGAAAGAACTGTACTAGTGATGCAGGAGGGAATTGTGCAATTTATATAGTGTTTATATTAGCTGGATGGACGACCATAATAGTTATTTTCAGATTGTTCAATGTGAGAAGTTGGCCTGGTATATGCTGTTCACTAATTAAAGTGGACACCTTGCACCAGGGCAAATCGACTCTTATGGTAGATAGGTTTAAGACAACCTTTAAAGAAAGCTATCCTAGTGGTAGTTGTGGAGAGCAGCCTTCAGGCTAAGTCTTGAAGGAATGTAAAGCAGCTTGTTTTACCATATAATCTCTTGAATCACCAAATGAAAAGACACCACACAGGTATATATATCAAATATATATGTATTTATTTCTAAATAACTCTCTACTAATCTCTTTATGAGATTAGAAGACAAACATATGCACAAATCAACGTTTCACAATAAGTTAAGCACAA